>JXCR01138722.1:40013-84101 GCA_002079205.1 Phalaenopsis hybrid cultivar | reverse complement strand
TTACATTTAATATTTGCATTTAGGAGTAGTTTCTAAATAAAAAATCATCTTAATCGACCTTCTAGAACTAAGACTATATAGTAGTAGACTAGAATTTATTCTAAGGGTTTCTTACCTTGCTTCTCTGTGAGATTGATACTGAGGTTTTAAGNAATATTTGCATTTAGGAGTAGTTTCTAAATAAAAAATCATCTTAATCGACCTTCCAAAACTAAGACTTTATAGCAGTAGACTAGAATTTATTCTAAGGGTTTTTTACCTTGCTTCTCTGTGACATCGATACTGAGGTTTTAAAAAAAGCCCTATATTACTTGAAACGTTGTGCATACTTGCGTAGTACCCATAGTGTGTAAATTATTTTCTAAATTTTATAACATATCAATTTTGCACACTAGTTGCTAAATATAAATTAGGTCAAGTTTTTTGTCATCTTTTGGAAGCTAAATTACTGCGTAATTGCGGGTCAGGTCAGTAAGCTTAATTGCCTAAATAAATTTTATTCTCTCTTCTCAATTAGGCTTGAGCTTGTAGTGTTTTGGGAATANCCCATAGTGTGTAAATTATTTTCTAAATTTTATAACATATCAATTTTGCACACTAGTTGCTAAATATAAATTGGGTCAAGTTTTTGTCATCTTTTGGAAGTTAAATTACTACGTAATTGCGGGTCAGGTCAGTAAGCTTAATTGCTTAAATAAATTTTATTCTCTCTTCTCCATTAGGCTTGAGCTTGTAGTGTTTTGGGAATGTTTATGATGACTTATGTTTATTTTTCTAATCTTGTTTGTATGATGTGAGATCAGGCCTATCTCACTACCAAGCTTTTGGATCTTTTAAGGATAAATTTATAAATTTGAAAAAGTTTTATGAAATGTGTTTGATTCTTATCAAAAAAATTGAATTATGCTTAACCGTTGGTTTTGGGCTTCAAATTAGTGGATTGTTGTCTTCCTAACTCATGCCCCCGCAACCTTGGATCATCCAAATTTAACTTTCTTCCAATTCTCAACAATTTGAATAATTACAATTTAGGACTTTTTTTGAAAATTGTATGAATTGGTTTCCACCATTTTACTCTTGTGTTTCNAAAAAAATTGAATTATGCTTAACCGTTGGTTTTGGGCTTCAAATTAGTGGATTGTTGTCTTCCTAACTCATGTCCCCTCAACCTTGGATCATCCAAATTTAATTTTCTTCCAATTCTAAACAATTTGAATAATTACAAGTTAGGACTTTTTTTGAAAATAGTATGAATTGGTTTCCACCATTTTACTCTTGTGTTTTAATCATTACAGAGAATTAATTATCATAAATATTACACTTTTACTCTCTGGTTTGATCTAATTTTAAATTAGTACAAAATTCCAAAATTATAATTTTATCCCAAGAGATTTTTATCCCATAACACTTTTAGTTTAACTCGAATGACCATGAAACTTTACTGACTTATTACTTNTTATCCCATAACACTTTTAGTTTAACTCGAATGACCATGAAACTTTACTGACTTATTACTCATGGGTTAATTAAAACTTCAGAGGATAATTTAGATTTTTTTATTTATATTTATATTTGATCCGAAATTATGAATTCTTAATAGTAATTAATTTTATTAATCAAAACATGTTTTCTGTCCTTAAAAAAATTTTATTATATTCCTATGAGCCCAAGGAACACTTGAAATAACTTTCATGAATTATTTAATTATATTTTTTTATGATTTTTAGTTCATTTTAATGACAAAATAAAAAGAAAAAATATCTTAATTTTGAAAATTAATTTTTTATTTTTTTTATTAATTCCCCCAACTTTAAAAAACTAAGGGAAATTTTTTTTTGTGATTTTTATTTTATTTTATTATAATTATTTCATTCAACCACTTAAAAAACATTTTTTACAATTTTAAAAATTTGTAAAAGCATTTTTAAGTTTTTTTTCTTTATCAAGGAGTAATTTGTTACATTTTGAGGTATATTTGAACTTTTTGAAATTTTTAATTGTTTTTATTAATAAAAAAAGCTAAAAAAGAACTTTTTATTTTAACTTTAGTTTTATTTTTCCAAGGTGCTTTGATCTCAAAGAACACCCAAACTTAATTTTGTAATTATTTTTATTTTTATTTTATTTTCTATGATTATTTTAAGCAAAAATTCCTATTTTCTTAAAAAAAATAAAAATACATTTTTATATTATAATTAGTTTTCTTACTTTGAAATTTTTATGGAAATATCCTTAGGTTATTTCCTTTAATCAGTGGCATTTTTGTGATTTTTTGAGTCATATTTATATATTTTAATTTTTTTTAATTTTTAAATAAGAAAATAATAAATAATACATTTTTTACTTTAAATCCCATTTTTTTAATTTCCTCTGGTCATCTAACCACCGTGAACACAACAAACTTGATTTTATATTTTTCTGGTTTTTATTTTATTTTTTATACTTTTTTTAAATTAAAACAAGGTTAAATTCCTAGAAAATTAGGGCTTTTGAGGCTAGGAGTGTCCTCTGATCTTGAAAAAATCAGAAAGCAACCCTAGGGTCATTAGAAGTAAACTCTCAAAATTTCATGTAATTATGATATTTTTTTTAATTAATTATAATTAAATTTGTCTAAGGGGTTTTTAAATAGTTTTAAAAAATACTTAATAAATATTTTTGATTTTTGGTTTATTAAAATCTGTTCATCGAGCGCAGAGATATTTTTATTTTATTTTTATGTTTTTCCTATTTATTCACGTCGTCGCCACCTCATCTTCGGCATCTCTGAAACTTTGTACGACGCATTTTGATTGGTTGACTTTTCACATCGGTGCTGGCTCAGCCTGTGGTTCACTCTCTATCTCTTCATCTGACCCGATCTCTCCCTATCGAGCTGATTCATAAGGAGACGAAGAGGTTGCGCAGTGATCTTCTGTTCTATTCCGTGACAAAAGGAGGGGAAAAGAGGATGTCGGATGGTGGCATGATGGGATCATGGGAGAGAAATGTTTAACTAGTAAGATTTGTATGGTATATAGGTAAATCACAAAGATTTGCAGGGTATATAGATAAAAACCCCAATTTTTATTTATATTCTCCTTCAAGTTTTGTAAAAAGTTTTTTATCAATTTAATTAAATTTTAAAATAAATATATTATATAATTTATTTATTAATTTATATATTATTTTAATTTTAAAACAATATCAATTGATAAAAAATACTTGATAAAAAGTGAATCACTACTACTACACAGATCGAAGCCACAAATTGCCGAAATGAAAAATTTTACATGGTTTTTATGCCAAGACTTCTTGCTTTGATGCGCGAGTCAAAGTCGATGGCTGGCAGGCGCGGCAATGGAAGGTTCCTTCCAAAGAAAGAATTTCTACACCGAGTAATATGGAAGACAAAAATAAAATGTCCTGACTACTATATCATAGACTAACATTATTGTTGTACTCCAAATGGGACTCCATGAATCTCGAGGATATTTGACGGATAATATAAGAAAGATATCAGGGAACTGTGCCGACACTGTTGAAAAGTAGGNGCGGCAATGGAAGGTTCCTTCCAAAGAAAGAATTTCTACACCGAGTAATATGGAAGACAAAAATAAAATGTCTTGACTACTATATCATAGACTAACATTATTCTTGTACTCCAAATGGGACTTCACGAATCTCGAGGATATTCAACGGATAATATAAGAAAGATATCATGGAACTGTGCCGACACTGTTGAAGAGTAGAGGCGTTAAATATCATTTCATTCAGTTGGGTCATGGATTGACTGAAAGAATGTACATTCGAGCTAAGAAACACTGCACACCTAAACCGGGGAGCAACCATATGAAACCGACTCTCTCAACCTTTGCGTAATGGAATAAACCTTTCCTAAGGATAAGGGAGTCTCCGCGAAAGATTCCCTTGCGAAAGTCGGCCAATGATCTGTCCACCGAGTGAAGAACTTTTAGCCGACCGGACAAATCAGGTTATTAAGTCGTATGGTTACAAATTCAAAATTGTGTCAATAACGATTACGAATATGAAACAGTGCCGATAGCAATTATTAAGGCCAAAAAGTACCAGAGTCAGTTACGAATATGTAAATGTGCAATGGTTCTTGAATCATCGGTAACATTCCTATTTAATTAAGGATGAACATGTAATTTACTTGGCCTCCCCTATAACATATAAATGGTGGGTCATTTCTTCCAGAAATACTTCTAAAACATTTACAAAAATATTAGTAATCTNAACACTGCACACCTAAACCGGGGAGCAACCATATGAAACCGACTCTCTCAACCTTTGCGTAATGGAATAAACATTTCCTAAGGATAAGGGAGTCTCCGCGAAAGATTCCCTTGCGAAAGTCGACCAATGATCTGTCCACCGAGTAAAGAACTTTCAGCCGACCGGACAAATCAAGTTATTAAGTCGTATGGTTACAAATTCAAAATTGTGTCAATAACGATTACGAATATGAAACAGTGCCGATAGCAATTATTAAGGCCAAAAAGTACCAGAGTCGGTTACAAATATGTAAATGTGCAATGATTCTTGAATCATTGGTAACATTCCTATTTAATTAAGGATGAACATGTAATTTATTTGGCCTCCCCTATAACCTATAAATGGTGGGTCATTTCTTCAAGAAATACTTCTGAAACTTTTACAAAAATACTAGTAATCATGTGTGCTCCTTTCATCTACCTTCTTTTTCCTCTATTCCTCCTATCCATCCAATATTTTATTCTTTGGGCATGACCCACAAGTCATTTTGGGATTCGACAATTGTATACCACAACAATATCTCTATAATAATATCAATAAAGAGAAATCTATATGAAAATAATGATATGATTTGTATGTGAAAAACCATGTGGGCAAGTAGATAATAATTAATTTGGTCGATGCAATTTTTAGAAGTTCTTATATTAACATTACATTAAGGTCTATTTGGGGTAATTGCGGTTATTTAAAGAAGAACTGTAAGAAAAGTCGGTGTTTCAAAAGCATCGATAGCTATTATAATTTACTTTTTTTTCAAAGAAGTCAGTCATAGCTATCTGATAATCATTGTGCTTAGTTAGCTCAGATGTAAAATACATCTTCCTAATGCGAATTTTTATCAAAAATCACATGGTACAGTATGACACTGCACCACTGCCCTAAACATATCTTAAATTTGTACTTATGCACTCCATTCTTAATAAAAAAAAAAAGAAGAAACACATGTTGATAAGAGAGAATCGAATGGCCATAGATATGTAAATTAATTCAACACATTAAGAAAAGGTAAATAGTGGGTGCAGGACACCATTTGCCACAAAGTGTGAATGACAAGAACTTGCTTGCCACTGGCATTGCAACATGTAGCCTACGAGGGAGGGTAGGTGGAACTTCCTACAGAAAGAAAAGAAGAGCGTGAATCATTAGTTGCAGATACTTCCTAGCTTAGGGAAAGAAAGGAATGCATGCATGAAAGACTCCAAACAGACGACCGTTGACCTCCCTCCAAGGGGAAATTATTCTTATTATTATTATTATTATTACGAATTATGAATTTGGTCTTACAACATAGCAACCAAGCTAAGGAAAGCAACTAAACCATGTGGTTGTCATTGTTGACTCATAATACAAATTTTATTTTCTTTACATAGAAAATTTAATTGCACGAATCTCAAGAAAATCAGACCAATTACACAAAGAAGATATTAAAAGACCACAACATCACGGTCGAACGATCAAGTCGTCAAGCATTATTTTAGTCGATCAGATTATGAGCCGACTGAATGAAAGTAGGCCCGAACCTAGGAACGCCACACACATGAACCGATGGTAACTAAGAAGATGTTATATCAATGGTCACTCAATGGTACTCCCCCTCGACATCGTATGAAGATCTCTCATTTGAAGGAAGGTTGTCCATCAGATTACGATGATGCATCCTCTGCCTAATAGAACCCTTTCTTAGGACAAGAGATCTATTCAAAGGGTTTCCTCAGAGATGTCGACCAAAGATCTATTAGCCCGTTGAAGAACTTCTAGTCGACTGAACGATGATCAAGCGACCAAGTCTGACCGTTATGAATATGAAATAGTGCCATTAGCAGTTACAAACAAGAAATGTCGCCAACAATATGGTTTCCAGGGTCAAAAGATACCGGGATTGGTTACATATATATAAAGATATAATGACTCATAAATGACTTATAATCTTCCCATTAAATGAGTGACAAACATATTATTTACCCGACACTTTCTATAACTTACAGATATGGGAGATATTTCTTTAGAAAAAAACTATCGAATCTATTAAAAAAGAATTAATACTATTTATTACTTACTCTCTCTCTCATTCCTCTCATCTGACCAACATTCTGGCATGAGCCAAACGACATTTTGCGATTCAACATTTACATATCTATCCTAATGCAATAAAGAAAATTTTGAAATCAAGCTATAACCCACTTTACTTATTTATCTAAATCCTTTGTTTCTAAACTTTTNGGTTACATATATATAAAGATATAATGACTCATAAATGACTTATAATCTTCCCATTAAATGAGTGACAAACATGTTATTTACCCGACACTTTCTATAACTTACAGATATGGGAGATATTTCTTTAGAAAAAACTACCGAATCTATTAAAAAAGAATTAATACTATTTATTACTTACTCTCTCTCTCATTCCTCTCATCTGACCAACATTCTGGCATGAGCCAAACGACATTTTGCGATTCAACATTTACATATCTATCCTAATGCAATAAAGAAAATTTTGAAATCTAGCTATAACCCACATTACTTATTTATCTAAATCCTTTGTTTCTAAACTTTGTGTGCTCATCTTTAATAGGTAGGATAGTTTGTCAAATAAAGATTGTATATCATTGATCCATAAGAAGGTTATAAATAGCTAAACTGAAACCTTAGCATAAAGAAAAACCATGTATGTTTCATTACAAGAAATAAATCNTATAAATAGCTAAACTGAAACCTTAGCATAAAGAAAAACCATGTATGTTTCATTACAAGAAATAAATCAAAAATCGGTGGCAAAATCGATGGCATTGGGTGTAAGGGTATTTCTTTCTATATAAGCAATGGTGTTATGATTACCACGATAGCTGCGGCTTTCCAATGGACCAAACTATAGGTTTTCAGCAAATTAATAACCGACGGTCTTGGAATGTTAAATGATGCTCGAATCCATCGATTATTAAGAAATTAAAAATCAACGGTTAAGGACCATCGGAAAGCAGTCTATAAGGCTCAATATATCAAACGATCACCAAAATTTCTCTTATTTTGTCCCTCATGTTNGTTATGATTACCACGATAGCTGCGGCTTTCCAATGGACCAAACTATAGGTTTTCAGCAAATTAATAACCGACAGTCTTGGAATGTTAAATGATGCTTGAATCCATCAATTATTAAGAAATTAAAAATCAACAGTTAAGGACCATCGGAAAGCAGTCAGTAAGGCTCAATATATCAAACGATCACCAAAATTTCTCTTATTTTGTCCCTCATGTGCGCTTTTTGCTCTGGTGTTGACATATGCCTCTTTTTTTCAAATATATCCAGAGTTCATAATTTCACGAGTGTTTCACTCAATTTGTAAGTAACTTTGATTCCACCCTACTTTTTTTATGTTTTTGTTTTTAATTTCAATTGTTAAGTTTAATTNATTTGTAAGTAACTTTGATTCCACCCTACTTTTTTTATGTTTTTGTTTTTAATTTCAATTGTTAAGTTTAATGCATTTTGAGTTTAAGAGTTTTGGAGAAATTTAAAAATTTTACTCTATTTTCCAAAATTTTGATGATGCATCTTATTGTTATGTGCATTCAACTGATCAACTCTTTGGTATTTTGATATATAAAACCTAAATTTTAAAAGAATATTTACATACGTGGCACATAATTCTATACTAATTCTTTATTGGATATGAGAGTAGGTTTTATTGTCCATATTCAAATAAAAAAAAGTNGCACATAATTCTATACTAATTCTTTATTGGATATGAGAGTAGGTTTTATTGTCCATATTCAAATAAAAAAAAAGTGAGCATACTTAATGCCACATAAATCATGTATAATTTACAGAATCAGGGTTTTCAACCTGATTATTGTTTTCATACTTCACATGATGAGGTTGGCCCTTTAATTAGCTCCACTTCTTCAATGAGCTATGATTCTGAACTTGCATTTCACTTAGGTAGATTTGTAGAAATGTTCTTTGATAAAACAATGCCTTGTCATTTTAGTCAAGTGGAAGAAGAGCCACCAACGCAAGAAAAATTTAGTTCCACAATGCTTATACAAAATGAAAAAAATAATCTTTAGGTTAGGTTTGAAATTATAGAATATTAATTGTTGTGTAAACCGATGCATGTTATTTTATAAGGCCAATCCAATAAAGACTTAATATAGATCTTGTGAGTCTCCTAGATTTAAAGCCCAAAAATTAAGAGGTTTAAAGAAGTTTCATATAATAACCTCTTTTATCAACTACTTAATTCATGTTTTTAAAGACTATTTGTTTCTATGTGCATAGCTTCACATACAAAATGCCATTGTACTATATTGACATTTTCTACCTAGTTTTGGTGTTAATCATAGTTGGACAAAAAGATCTATTTTCTTATATACCTTACCGAAAGAGTTATATAATTAAGCATAATCTTGTCATCATGCACATAGAAAAAACATTTTTGATAATAATTTCAAAACTTTGATATATGTTAAGGGCAAAACTAAGGATAACACAAATGCCATAATAGACTTCAAAGAGATTCTTAGAAGATGAGAGTTAGAGATCCAAGAAACTGCTACTTGTAACTTAATAACCTTAAAGAAAAGTATTGTCTCATTTTGGCTCGAGAAAGAATAATTTGTGAATGACTCTATTCATTAAAAATTTCTAGTGGACATGCTTCAAATTTGAGATGTTGGTTTAATGAGCTAGAAGCAGGAAATATATTTGAAATGAAAATTCATGACTATCTTATTTTTTTTATAAAGCTTAATGCCAACTGTATTTAGCTATTTGCCAAAAGAAATATTTAATCCATTGACTAAAATATGTTTTCTTAAGGATATTAAATGTAACTTTTTAAAAAATTGATAATTTATTTTAGTTAGAAGAAACCATTCTAATAGTATTGTGCAAGCTCAAAATAATATTCCTTTCTAGTTTTTTTTCAACAACGGAGCATCTACCGGTACATCTATCATTGTGAAATAGTTGGTGGTTTAGTATAACATCGCTAGATGTATCCATTTGAGAGATAATAACCCTTATATTAGAGAGTTAATTATTTAAAAATGTTGCCAAATTATGCTAAATAACTATTCTATCATTTATTTTTGAATGAATTAAAGAAAACAATGAAGAATAAAATATGTCTATTGTTATCCAAATTTTATTGTTAACCATTCATTCCTCTGTGCAATAGGTAGGAGTCACATGTTACCATCTTAATTGATCTGATACAACTACATAAAACCTTAGATATCTAAGAATATTGATATAGGGAAAGGATTCATTTATGAAAATCACAAAACCACATTGCATAAATCATCGAGGCGTGAAAAAAAGTTTAGCTATGCATGGTAGACAGAACACCGAAGAAAACATCCCTTCAAAAATATTGTTGCAAGGAAAACTGNTTATAGTTAACCATTCATTCCTCTGTGCAATAGGTAGGAGTCACATGTTACCATCTTAATTGATCTGATACAGCTACATAAAACCTTACATATCTAAGAATATTGATATAGGGAAAGGATTCATTTATGAAAATCACAAAACCACGTTGCATAAATCATAGAGGCGTGAAAAAAAGTTTAGCTATGCATGGTAAACAGAACACCGAAGAAAACATCCCTTCAAAACTATTGTTGCAAGGAAAACTAAAAAGTAAACACTTGCAAAATGATTTGTTCCCTCTTTCGCAACAACCAACTACTCTCTCATACAATAACCACTCCAAACATTTAAGAAATATATAAGAAAAAAACGTAGAAGAAACTCTTAGGACCTCAACTAGAGAGAAAGAGAAAACATAAGGAAAACTCTCAAATACTTCTTCTCCAACCATCTCCAACTCTCTCTCCATCCAAGAATGTTTCAATTCTTGCTCTAACTTCCCTTCTAAGGATCCAACAAAAATCAACATGAAAAAATCTAATAAAATGAGATCTGTCGGTCCAGCTGCGTGATCACGCCAGACTCTGTTNCCATCCAAGAATGTTTCAATTCGTGCTCTAACTTCCCTTCTAAGGATCCAACAAAAATCAACATGAAAAAATCTAACAAAATGAGATCTGTTGGTCCAGCTGCGTGATCACGCCAGACTCTGTCATGGTCAAGCCTGAAACTGGCGTCTTCATGCCAGTTTGAGTGTGGTCATGCCTAGATCTGGCATAGCCACACATAGACCAGGCGCGGTCACGCCGGATAGTACTATATGACATGTTTTGACCCCATTTTATGTGTTCAACACCTATAACCTGTACAACATCAAGGAAAAATTTCTGAAGTGTAAATATATGATAAATAAGTGAAAATAATATGCAAAATGTAGAGTAAAATATAGATGAAATCACATAAAATTGATGCATGCTATCGACACACATCCATTATTTTTTAGTCTCTTTACAAATCATCACCACGTTCAACACCTAATTTAGGTATTGTACTTCCTCGATGTGTCATACTTCCAATAGCTTCTAAACTTCCTCCTTAATTGGATAGGCCAAGGACACTACCTCAGACCACATTTTCTACTTTGTTAGTTGGGCTAAAGGGTTAATGTTGAGGAAGTAGCAAGCCACATCTATGGAAACTGTTAGCATTTATTCAGCTAACAAGGAAAAAAAAATTCATGATACTCCTAGAGGATCCAAGCAAGATTCTTTTTATACTCTGCATCAAAACCCACACTTAGTCAAAATGACATAAATTTAGTATGAAGGTTGGCAAAGATTTTTTCTATGGTCTCACTGGTTTTCGGGCCAATCCTTCACTACGTATCCATCTTCAGTATTTCCTAGTGTACGCTGCAAATGAGTTGTAAGTAGCAAGTGGGTGACGGCTCCATGTCTTCTTTTATTGTGATAATTCCTTCATTGCTAGGAAATTTTACTACCACGTGGTACTTTGAAATGACTACTGACATTGAGATGGCTACTTTGATGATGTTCAGTAAATGGTGACTGATAATAGTATTGTAAGTCACAAGTGGATCAACTACAATGAAGTCGGGCATGTCATTGAATTGTTTATCACCCTCTCCCTAGGTGATATGTAGTGCAAGAAATCTTAAAGCTTCCCTTTTCTCCCTGAAGAAACAATGTATCCATGAGAAGCCCAGTTTTGAGACCTATTTTATATAATATAGATTTTAACAATATTTTTATTGAATGGATGGTATCGAGGGGTATGCTATCTATTTGGAAATCTTTATGAGGGTTATAACGATGATCACATTGTTGTAGGGGTTGCTCTTAGGATGTAGGTCTTCATCAATAAATATGATGAGTGCATGATACACAACTTTTCACAAGGAGAAGACAATCACATATGGCTTGCCTAAGCAAAGTCTATTTAGACTCACTTGTTGGGAGATCTCAGCTCCATCTCCTCTTAACATGTCACGAATGAGTCCCAAGATGTGGATGCCATGTGCCTAGGCTGGTTCACCTTACTCTTCTATTGTCGAAGCTTTTCCCATAACATAGTCTAATGCTTTGAGTGCAAATAAATCCTTCAACATTTTGGTTGGAATCAATTCTTCAATATGGGTCCAAAGGCGTTGAAATTCTTGATTTTGTGCTCATTTTCATGATGGCAGGCATAATCATTCTACACCTCACGAATGTATCTACTGGCCATCATGGGAGTACGTTTTTCTGATAGTAGTTTTTATTTTGGATGGCATCCATAATTTTCATCATTGAAATTCCTTAACAGAGTCATTTAAGGGATGTGATGAGTTGGTGGTGGTGGTCTTTTTAAATAGTGATTCACTTGTCACCCTTAATATAATGTTTTCCCTTAGTATTTCATGTTGTCCTTTCTGAGTCAGCGTCTCTTGGTAAGATCATGAGTGGTCATCTTCATACCAAGGATATATTGATGATCGTGACGAGCTGCTGGATTTTTAATCACCGTCATGAGAACATCTTTTAAGTGAATAAGGTTGATCTTGTTCAGATGTCTAAGAAACTATAGGTAGGTTGTACTGTTTGGTTGAATTGTCGTAATTAGTTAAGTTGCAGTAGCTTCGTCAGTTTCTTCAGTCACTATAACTCTAAGGTGTATAGAAACAGATCTTCTCTCGAGCCCTAGGCGGGGGTTACATGTGTGACTATGAGCTCTAAATCATGTACCTCTCACATCTCCTTCAAACATCGAATTATAAACTTCTGTAATGTTTCTCCTTACTCTTGGCATTACTGTAACAGTGCTTGAGAATTTCTTCGAGGCTTCTGCGCACTAGAAAATTATGTCATAAAAATCCTTTTGAATTTTTGGGAATGAAGTGATACTCTAGGTGGTAGGCTATTGAACCATTGAATTGTAAACACCTTTATTATTACAAAGAAGATACAACATTTCAATGTGTCGTTCACCTTTAGTAAGCACCCTGTAAACCGAAAGGAGCTGATGTGATCAGACGAATCAGTCTTGCTTCAATATGATTTTAGAGTAGGGATCAAGAATCATTAAGTTGCTTCAACTTCAGTGATTCACCGAGAGAAAGTATTATTAGGGGATGGTCATCATGTGGTTTTTGAACCTTTATTTGGCTCGGTCTTGATGTGCTTATCTACCACTATCTCAGTGATATGCCTCATCTCCTACAGTTGGGTGTTGAACCCAAATTTATCCTTAGTTCGTGCCCAAAGATTAGAAAGTGCATAAGAAAAAGAAGGAACTGTGAGAGAAAAGATAGAAAAGCCTCAAGAATTTAACGGACTTTTTAATAGAAGAAAAAAATTCAAGAGAGAGAGAGTCACCCTTCCTGTTGCACTATTTTCCATATTTATAAAGGTTGACATTTCTTAAAAATGACATGTATTATTACTTCAGTAAGAATACCACCAAAAGTTTTGGCTAGGTCCTCACAATTTTAATTCAAAGGCTCCCATCTAATAGAATGACATATTAAGGATGCGATAATTGTAGAGCACAGAGCTTCCCTCTATTATTACCACAAACATCCTTTTGGGCGCTCAAGTTGTCAGCTGCTTATTTCAAATCACATGATCATTGAACTCTCGGTGTTGACCACTCGACACCGCGTGTAGTCTCCTGGCCGAAGACTTTTTCTAGACCTCATCGGTTGGTCTGACATGTGTGACACGAGATACTTGCTTCCTGATTTTAGTTGTGATCACGAGCCTCATGTTCGCTGGGCTTAAGATCGGTCACCCTTGGGATGTCAGTTCCTGGTTGAGCTTCCCGCGATACATTTCTGTTCATTAGATGATCATTCTTAAAAATTTGCTTATGACGACTCTTAGTCACCCATGGATTGCCTGTACTAATTTCATCACAATCATTCGCTTCATGATTGCCTGTGAAATTTACTTTTTTTTTTTCCTTTGCACATGCCTATCACACAATTCATTTATATTTACATTTCTAATATTTAAAGTTTAATATTTGTATTTATGATATTTAGTATCATAAACGATGAATATAAAGAGTTATTTTATTTTTTTAAAAAAAATTGTCATAATAATATTATTAAGAATTGAGTGAACGGGATCCATATTTTTCTCCTCCACGCCGAGTCACCGACACGGACGCGGAGTACGTGTGGGGGCGCAGACGAGAAAAAACTCATTGACCTCTGCGTCGTGGGCGGGCCCCACTACCAACCCCCGCGCAAAACATGTGGACTCGGCACAGTCGCGCCACCGGGTGCGCAGCTCCGACGTGGGCCCTACTATCTCATCTTTCTTCTTTTTCCCCGCGGATCAACTGTATCCGCTCAACACGAAGCAGCGTTATGCCATACTGGAACCCATTCTAATGAAAATACCGGGTCCCACAAAGACCGGCAGGGCCGTCAAGAAGCCATGGGCCCACGCGGGCTCATCAATTGGGGCGCTTGCTCGCACCCGTGCTGTCCCCCGCTTCACGACACGGATCGGATGCCTGCCACGTGGGATCTGGATAGTTGCAGACTGCTGCAACTGCCACTACCATTCATAGCTTGACACGTAGCCCTCCATACATTTTTAAAACAAAATGTATTTTAAATCTTATTACCCGTTGCATTTGATTAGTATTTTTTTGCTATTTCCAAAAACGGAAAATAATATTTAAATTATAAATTAAGGACACAAAATCATCAGCATAATCTTAAAGATAAAAATTCAATTATTCATCCACTAATAATTATAACCAAATTTTAAATAAAATAAAACAAAATAATTAAAATTAATTTAAAAGCATGATGCATAATCGTTTTCATATAATAAATAAAATAAAACATATAAATCAATTTCATATAAAAATAACCCGAAATTATTAAATTTCACACCAGTTTTAAATTCACTTTCGTCAAAACCTTTACACTTGTGTATGACTTTCATACTCCTAACAAAATATATAATTTTATTGTCCGAAAAATAATGAAATATTAAAAATTCAATCATAATTTTACTATTTTTAACACAAAATTAATGCGCTATCTTATAAACATTTTCATTCTTCTGTGCCTGTTGAAGAAGCTTCGATTCGTTTGATAAGCAAATGAGATGAACTCGAATAAAATTTTTTCTTTCAGTTTATAAATAAGCCAAATACGAACAGTCATTTGTTCGATCGTGTTCAAATCATTATTGTCCGAAATACAAAATAAATTTTTCATTAAAAATAATTATATACTCTAAAAAATTGTAAATTATCTAAAATATAATATGATCTTCAGCTTTACTTCTTAATTTATAGTAAATNGAAGAAGCTTCGATTCGTTTGATAAGCAAATGAGATGAACTCGAATAAAATTTTTTCTTTCAGTTTATAAATAAGCCAAATACGAACAGTCATTTGTTCGATCGTGTTCAAATCATTATTGTCCGAAATACAAAATAAATTTTTCATTAAAAATAATTATATACTCTAAAAAATTGTAAATTATCTAAAATATAATATGATCTTCAGCTTTACTTCTTCATTTATAGTAAAGCCTATAATTTCATATTTATCTTCAGATTCTCCTCTTTGCTTAATTTTTTTAATATTTCTTTTTGATTTATTTAGTTTCTTTGAGTGAAAACTCGCTTTTGTGTTTTTTGAGAGTGAAATCTCGCATATTTCCTCTAAATTTGAATTTTTTGTGGGTGAGACATGATATTATAATTTTTTTTTAGTTGTGTTTTGACTATTGTGCATTTGTGCTAAGATTCATACAGGTTAAAATATTAATTTCATTTAGTGTTAAACTTTTGAAGAATTTCAAACAATTTGAATAATACAAATAAATTTGTAAGATTTTGAGTAATTCAAATAATTTAACACATTTCAAATATAATTTAAACTAATCGAATGGTACATAAATAGTAATTTAATAATTTCAATTCCGCACTTATTTCAAACACATTTATTTTCAAATGAACTCAATATGAACGTAAACTGTATTCACTTGTATTTGGTGCGTTCGCACGTTGATAATCTTAATTCAACTATTTTTGAAGCAAAGGGGTTGGGAGAAGTGTTAAAAGAAGCGCTAAGCCGGCACCGGGGAGCGGGTCGAAGAACGGGTGGGGGTTTAATGATGGCAGGCGCCGCTCGTCAGTCCGTACCGCAGTGAAGGTGTGACCGAGTAGGGCTGACGTCATGACCTGCGCACTACTCCTCCTGCGACACGTCAAATCATGCGGCGGCTCTCCCCCTTCCCCCCCGCTCTCATAAGAAAATAAGCAGAGACAATAAGAAAGCTCCTACCTTTCCCTTCCCTTTCGCAATGGCTTCGCGGGGAGGCGAGGTCCATTTTCGAGGGGTGAGAAAGCGGCCATGGGGACGCTATGCGGCGGAGATTCGCGACCCGTGGAAGAGAACGCGGGTGTGGTTGGGGACTTTCGATACGCCGGAAGAAGCTGCCGCCGCTTACGATCAGGCGGCGCGCGCGCTGCGCGGGCCGAAGGCGAAGACTAACTTCCCTTCTCCTCCTCCTCCTCCGCCGCCGCCGCCTATTCGTCTTCAGCTTGATCTAAACCAACTGCCGTGTCACCTCCGGTCACACTACGCGCTTGCTTCTCCGCCACCTCCGCCACCTCCGCCGGCGCCGCCGGCCACCGCGCTGCTTCTCGGAAGCTTTCTGCAATGCGAACCTTCGCCGGTTGGGGAACCGCAGCGGGGTCTTCCCTTCGATCTCAACGAGCCTCCGCCACCTCTGCCGCCGCACCCTGCGGCGTCGCTTCGATTTTGTTGACTTATCTCTTTAATTTTCTGCTGTTTTTGGTTGGTCTGGTGAGCTGATGGCTGTATATACTTATGAAGTGAAAAAAAAGAAGTTTTTTTTTTTGTTTGAGAATGTTAGCGATCATACAGACAGTGCAGCTGTGTTTTGCTTAATTGATATGATTGTGGTTTATTTAGGATCAATGGTGTTGTTTCAAGCTCTCGTGTCTCTAGAAATTGCTATCGGCTCTCTGGCTGATGAGCATAACAGCAGTCTGCAGAGCTGGACGAGGGAACTTCATGGCTAAAGTCTAATTATGGCAAAGAGTTGTAATTGTTTCTGATTAATAGTATTATGCAAATCCACAACACCAATAAGGAGGGTTTTCAGATCTATGGTTCTTCTTTCTATTTCTATGTTTCTTTACACAGTGGCATTATAATTGATATTAGTTTAATGGTTTTTATCTGGATAATTGTTTTTTATAAAAAAATTTTTCCCAGGCTTAAATTTTTGTTGGCATTGGTCATTTAGATCATGAGAGGAGTTAATCTTTTTTTTTTTTTGGCAATTTAGGGTTTGTTTGGGGCAGCTGAAGTTTATCTAGCTTCTGCTGATAAGCAGCTTATTCTGATAATATACAGTTTCTGCTGATAAGCAGCTTATCCTGATAATCTGCTGATGGTCAGTTGATTCGGATAAGTTGACTGACTGTTTGGTTTTTGTGTTTAGAAAATAGCTGATTCTAGATAAATGATTATTCCGCCTCTGTTCTGGATAAGTTGTTTAACTGTTTGATATGTGTGTTTGGAAAACAACTTATCTGTAACTTTTTGTAGATAATTTTTTTAAAAAGAAGTTTAAATTATCTGTAATGTAAATTGTAATCAATAATGTACATTTTACTCTAATTTTAAAATAATTTAATTTAAATTTAAGAAGAAAGTAAACTCAAACAGAAGAAAATGTATTTACATATCTACGACATATTTTAAACTTAGAAATTCTATTATTTTTGTTTTAGAATTTCATATAATACTAAAATCTATGGGCTTTATTGTGAGAGCCAGAGTATTTAATATCTTACACTAAAGTCTTCTGGAAATTAACTGAAGATCATAATAAAGCAAAAAGATAGAAGCTGAATTAGGAATTTTTTGGCAACATATGGAGAGCTAACATAAGAAAAAAAAATTAATTGGTTTAAAAAAATTATCCCCTAATCACACACAAATAAAGAGAGTGAGAGAGAGAGAGATAGACATAGAGATTCATGGAAAGAAAACCCTAGAACGGAAATAAACAGAGAGATTCACACCCATTTCCTCCCTTCCCCTCTTCTTGGCCCTCTTCTTCTGTGTCACATGCTCCACAGCTGGCGTTCACTCTTCCTTCGGCGGACCCTCTTCTTGGCCAGAGGCGGAAGACAAGTCCTTGCTCGCATCGTGGTCAGGTGATGTCGTAGGGTCCCAGAAAAACCCTAGCAAGCTCCCTCTTGACGAGGTGCAGAAAAGAAAACCCTAGAACAGAAAGTGGGGGAGATTCCTGTGGCTGAGTGTCACCCGAATCCGAGCTTGGAATCGAACGAACACGTGAGGAAGAGGAAGCGAGTGCAAGGGCTTTACTTGTCTTTTGACCAAATGAAACACAGATTGTGGGCAGGACCCCGCGATCCGCGTCTAATACAAAAGGCGGAATGACTTTTTGAGGGAGGCTTCTAAACGCTATTTTCAAACACGTCGATGGCGTTTTCAAAACGCCACTGCTCTAAATAAGCCCTCCCAAATGCACACTTAGTCTGTTGAGGGTTGGGCCAACTTGATTGTGGACTGAATTGAGCTTTTTTGGAGAATTATTTAGCTACTTTAGTCTGGTTGTGCATCTGTGCATTAATTACTATAGTCGAGCCATTGGTTTTGACTCTCTAATTGAGGAGTTAGTTATGTTGATTTAGTGGAATTATCTTATTGGCTCAGCGAGTTGTTTTCTTTCACATCTTATACTTACTTTAAACTCGATCTATTGACTTTTAACCATAAATATTTATTTATCTGTTTACTAATATTTTTGATAGTAATGCTGCAAAAAGATTAAGTTAATAATAATAATAATAATAAGATTTACCTATGTTCTAAGAGATTAGGGCAGAGAGGTCTTACAATACTTAAATGATGACAAGCCTTAATAATTATGCATAAATTATAACAATCTATTATTTGAATTCCTTAACAAAGTTTGAAAGCCTTCATCATTAGCATATCACCATTCTTGAAGCTCTATCTCTTTATAATTAAATGTGGTAACTATCATCTAGTTATGATAGTCGTATTCGATGAGGAGCATTACCTTAGTCTCAATGAGAGAAGATGGAAGGTGTTTACCTTGTCACCGTTTTTAGAGTTATTTTAGCACATATATAACAAATGAAAGTAGTTTGTGCCACTTCCCTTTGGCATATTTAATTTTAAAACAAGTTCAGGATGAGCTTTTTTGCTTATTCCATTTGGCCATTAATAATTAGAAGATAAATTGAGAAGAATTTGAGGTGAATTCCATGGCTCTTACAAAAATATTTAACTCTCTTGTTGATAAACTAAGTACATTATTTGTAATTATGACTAAAACTAATGATACCAAAGAATGATCAGGTCAATTCAATAAAATTATGCAAAACCTCAATCGTCAATGTGCTAAAGCATTTGGTTCAATCTATTGGAAATGGTAATCAATCCCCATAAGATAAACTTTATTTAACTATTTTAAGAATGAAAGTGATGGAGAAGGTTCAGTCCCCATTGATCAAATTGTTAGAGACTCGTGAAAGTCTAAAATTTTTTAGAGGACTATAAGTGCAAAGGAGAGAAATTTTGACACTCCTAGCAAATCCTAGAGATAACTTTCAGCCCTTTCTAAGTATCAGCCAAAATAACTCAATTAAAAATTATGATTAACAAATCTCTTCTTTGAGTGACTTCCATACACAATTTTACATCTTTAGGATGCTCTTGACTTTAATTTCTTTTTTACATAAAAGGTATAATGTGGTTATGATTCTTTGAAATAATTCACCATCAAGGAGTAAATACTAGATTGATTTAATTTTCAAACATCTGGGACCTTCTACATAAGTAGATATTACACCCATTTTAAAGAATTTTATTTGTTGAACCACCCAACTTGATTCTCCCAGCAATTCTATTCCCCAAATTAGCTTCTTTTTCATTTGTTAGGTGAACTAGTTCTTATACCTATTTTTCATAAGAATTGCTCCACTTATATAATTTATCTGTGAGTTGATTCTTGTATAACAGAATGTGTTTAATTTTAATATTTTTTATGTATGCTTAATCCTTAAGGAAGTACTTCATCATCGTCACTTATTTAACTACAAACTGATCATTTTCTGGTTAACTAGTAATTTAGATTGGAAAAGAGTACTAAGTGTTGCATGCTTATGGGTGAATCTCATTCCATAAGGGTTTTGTACTCATTCTAATCATTAGTGATCATGAAAGTAATTTGTATGGGATTGTAGAGGAAGAAACTAGCTAGGTTTTTCAGCACTATTTGTTATATCTACATGATTGTAGAGGAAGAAACTAAGGATCATGTTACGAGTGAAGGCTTGCCACACTCCTCCATCCAAGCAAAGCATTTTGCACTCCTTAAAATTTTGAAGAAAGTTAAGAATTTACCTTTGAATTTGTAAATGAACGAATCCCTTGATCCACTTGGTTAATCATGGTAACTCCATGGTGTTCCAAGGTGCCAACATATTTGGGATAATTTTAACTTTCTTAAGGTTTATTTTGATGCCTTCTAGACCGAGCATGTATCCTAAGGACATTTTTTACTCTACCCAAACATACACTTACTTAAGCATATTTAATTTCATTAAAAAATTTACAATGTATTGAAAGTCTCTCTAAGGTCTTTTATGTGTTATTCTAATAACTTACATTTAGCCATTACATCATCAACTTGGCCTCAATATTTGTTCCCTTCTATTTATGAAAGTTTATATTTATCCTTTACTAGTAAGTTGTACTAATGTTCTTAAGCCTAAAATTCATTATATTATAGCAACCTTAGAAAATTTTTAAATGATAGTATGTGGATATGTATATTCCTTTGTAAAATAACCATGGTCACAATGACACATAAAATATCTTTTTGGGCAGTCTGATCCCTCGAATATAGTTGCGTAAAAATTATATAGTTAACTCCGCTATGCAACGGTGCCAAAAGCTTGATGCAATATTTTATGAATAAGAAATTTAAGCAATTAATGTTGAGATTCTACACAAGTGTACGTATCATTATCAAGTAATAAATGACTTTCTATTTAAGCCCCAAATATTAATCCCACGAAGAAGATTTAAATTTGAAATGATAAATTTACTAGGAAATTCACAGAAAGTCAATACGAAATTACTGTCACTAATTTAGAATGTTAAGATATTATCAGAACTAAATTATTTTACTAATAACTAATAACTTATAACAAAACTAAAATATAAAGTTTAAACAGTAACTACTAAATAATTAAACTATTAACCTATGTTCATGTGATGAAGATTTCTTATTTGAAAAAGCATCTTTCTCACCACAATGAGGTTTTGGTAAGATGAGTTGAGATAAATGGTTCAATTATGTATTGTACCAAATAGGAGAAATTTTAATTCTCTACCCTGATACAGTGCTATAGAAAATCATCGGCTAATCCCAGGTTTAGTCCCTAAATTTTCTCTACCCTGATGCAGTGTTATAGAAAATCATTGGCTAATCTCAGGTTTAGTCCCTAAATCCGTGGTTTAGGCAGGAGGATACTGGCTCCCACTCCAGAGCTCCCACTTCCCTTCCCTTGAAGGCTAACTCTCGCTTTAGTTTTTAAACACTAATATCGCTCAGAGCTCCCACTTCCCTTCACCTGAAGGCTAACTCTCGCTTTAGTTTTTAAACATTAAGACCGAATTCGGGATTTTAGTCTATCACCCTAAGGGTTCTCCAATTCTACACCCAACAAAGTATGTTTCCCTATTTATTTGCACTTAATTCCATGAACGAAGTTATCCTTCATGGAATCAAATGTGATCCTCACTCTGTTGTAGAACTCATACTCCATTTCCTGGATCATATGTTTCACAACATATTTTAACAATTCAATGGGGCATATTGAAAAGTAAATTAAGTTCAAAGTTGAAAAATCATCACAATTTATTTTATATTTTAATATTGACACATCCATATTATCTCTTCATTTCACCATATCTCAGAGTAGGGAGAACGATAAAGTAAACTACTCAGACTTCATGAGAAAGATACAACAAAACAAAAATTTTATATATAAAAGAAAGTTCATACAATACTAATAACAATACTTATCTGTAACTCTTTCTCAAAGCAAAACCCTTGTAGTCTCTTCTAGGAAATGAAGGAAGAAGAAATCTCTCACTTTTCTCCTTCTCTAATACTCTTAGAGAAGAGTTCACTCTTANTCAGACTTCATGAGAAAGATACAACAAAACAAAAATTTCATATATAAAAGAAAGTTCATACAATACTAATAACAATACTTATCTGCAACTCTTTCTCAAAGCAAAACCCTTGTAGTCTCTTCTAGGAAATGAAGGAAGAAGAAATCTCTCACTTTTCTCCTTCTCTAACACTCTTAGAGAAGAGCTCACTCTTTATCTCACCACAAAACTCTAAATTATAAGAACATGGACTCTAAATAGTTGTGGAATGGTGTAGAAAGTTGAATTAGGGTGATGGAATGGCAGGAAGAGTCACTTTTTTTTATCAATTTTGGCCCCAAATAAAGCTTAGAGTCGGTTCTCCAATAGCTGCCTCCAAAAATTCTTTAAAATGCATCTAGATCCGTCAAATCTTCTAGAAATTGGGGTTGAACCAACACTGGCATCGTCGGCGCCAATGTCCTGCAATTAAATTCAATGCTCTTTGTTAAACGACGCCGTCGGCGCTGAACAAATTTGAACTTCTTCATTTTTGTTCCAAATTTCATCCTTTTTGCTTCTATTTTGCTTCCTTCTTGCTTCAAGTCCTAAAATTCAACAACCTGCAAGAAAACATAAAAATACCTTCCAATAAAGTACACNCTTTTTTTTATCAATTTTGGCCCCAAATAAAGCTTAGAGTCGGTTCTCCAATAGCTGCCTCCAAAAATTCTTCAAAATGCATCCAGATCCGTCAAATCTTCTAGAAATTGGGGTTGAACCAACACTGGCACCGTCGGCGCCAGTGTCCTGTAATTAAATTCAATGCTCTCTGTTAAACGACGCCGTCGGTGCTGAACAAATTTGAACTTCTACATTTTTGTTCCAAATTTCATCCTTTTTGCTTCCATTTTGCTTCCTTCTTGCTTCAAGTCCTAAAATTCAACAACCTGCAAGAAAACATAAAAATACCTTCCAATAAAGTACACTATCACAAAAAATAAGTATAAAATATAGGTCTAAACATGCATATATTTTTGGTGTATCAAAATCCCCCAAACTTACATGTTACTTGTCCTCAAGGAACTCCTCTACTATATAAAAATATGACTTATGGTAAAGAATTTAACTTCTAGATTTTCATATCTTAGTCCACTAAATACAATAACATAACTTAAGAAAAATTCAAAACAACTCCAGTTAATACTAAAGGTATNATCATCATCTTCTTCATCTACATCCAAATTCTGTCATTGATATGGAGTAAAAATAGAGTGAGTAGGAAACTGAACTGAATGATCACCCTTCATGTATCTCACCAAAGTATCATCATAAGCAGCATCATATTCAAACTTTTTTCATATCAAATCATCAGTGTGAGCATTTCTGGCATCCATGTTCTGCAACCTATGATCCATTCTTAAGATATCTCCCTGCTGGATCATCATGTGGTCTAAAAGTTCTCATTAGTAGGGTCACTAGAAGTAGGGGTCCTCGAAGTAGACGGAATACCTCTGGTCTTACTCACAGATCTCCAATCAACATGAGATTCATATGTTTTTATATTGGCAGACCCAATAGGTCTTGGAGGCTCAATCCTCTCTTCTGCAGGTCTAAAATCAACTGCTTCCTGTTCACAGAGTGTGAAAATAAGTACAGGGTGTGCCAAACCACCAGTGTTCTCTCCCAAAGCAATAGATCTAGTGTTCATAGAGATAATAGAGCCTACATTTATCCTCATTACATGCTGAATACAGAAGTTCAGGATGGCTCTATCCTTGGTTACCTCACTATGATGATTTTTAGGAATCATTCTTTCAAAAATAAAGTTGTGTCAGGCCTTAGATACTACATTAAGCATAGAAAGAGAAAAATTTACTTTAACACCATTTTTGACTTTCCAAGTCCCTCTTCCATCAGTAAGAAAAGAAATAACGTCATCTAAGGCCTCATTAGTAGCAGAAAATGATTTATACTGGCAACTGTAAATATCTTTCAATTGATAAACCTCATTATTTTTTCTTGGAGAAAACTCCACCTTTCTCCCACGAACAAAAACAAAATCATCAGAAGCTTCAATAAAATTGGCATAGAATTGCATCACTACACCAATAATCGCATCGATAGTAAAATAACAAAAATTTTCTCAATGTCGAGCATTGATTAATCGCTCGATTTCTCCTCATGGATTTTTAAAACCACGATTCAGAACTACTTTTTTATGCTCAAGTAGACTATTGAAACGAGCACTAGCTCTGAAGCTAACAAATTTTTGTCCATCAAAATCTACTTTTCTCTTTCCTTTGCTCGTTCTAGGTGCCATGGAAAATCTAGAAAAATTGAAAAAAATTTAATAAATTCCAAAAATTCCAAAAGTCACAAAGTGAAACGTTTTCAACTTAAATCCACTAAGTAAGAGTTCTTCACCAAAGATTTTTTCAAAATCTCTAAAAAAAATTCAAAATTTTTGGATCTAGGCAATGTGTCATAAATCCTTGGTGAAAATCAAAATTTTTTAACTCAAAGTGTAGCTCTTACCTAGAGAAGATGAATTCCAAAGTTCCTTTGCCTTAAAATCACCTTAAAATCGCCTCAAATCCAAGCAAATGCAAGCCCAAGGTGCACAAATCAGAGGTTGAAGGTGACTCAAAGGGTAAACATGATNCAAAATTTTTTAACTCAAAGTGTAGCTCTTACCTAGAGAAGATGAATTCCAAAGTTCCTTTGCCTTAAAATCGCCTTAAAATCGCCTCAAATCCAAGCAAATGCAAGCCCTAGGTGCACAAATCAGAGGTTGAAGGCGACTCAAAGGGTAAACATGACAGTTTATAGTGAAAATCATGAATTTAAAACTCATTATCATATGTTTCATTTCTAATCTTCTCAAGTTCATTGAGTTGCAATAATCTTTTCTCACCAGCATCATTTAAATTAAAATTAAATTCCTGAATAGCCCAAAATGCTTTATGCTCCAATTCTATTAGTAAGTGGGATGTTTTTTCAAAAATAAATCTATATGAGGACAATCCTATGGGTGTCTTATAATCCGTTATGTATGCCCATAATGCAAAATCTAATCAAACAGACAAATCCAATTTATAAGAATTTATAGTTTTTTTAAAAATTTGTTTAATTTCATNAGCATCATTTAAATTAAAATTAAATTCCTTAATAGCCCAAAATGCTTTATGCTCCAATTCTATTAGTAAGTGGGATGTTTTTCCAAAAATAAATCTATATGAGGACAATCCTATGGGTGTCTTATAATCAGTTATGTATGCCCATAATGCAAAATCTAATCAAACAGACCAATCCAATTTATAAGGATTTATAGTTTTTTCTAAAATTTGTTTAATTTCACAATTTGATATCTCTGCTAGACCGCTAGTCCGAGGATGATAAATAGTAGAGAATCTATGCATAATATCATATTTCTTAATCGGTTTTTTTATTCTCTTATTTCTAAAATGAGATCTTCCATAAGTAATTATTACTCTCGACATTCCATATCTTGTAAGAATATTTTTAATTAAAAATTTAAAAACACTCCGAGCATCACATCTAGGTACAACAATAGCTTCAATCCATTTGGACATATAATCAACAACAAGCAATATATATAAATTCCTAAATAAAGGCATAAATGGTCCCATAAAATTTAATCCCAACACAATAAAAATTTTAACTTATAATGTGTAATTTAGAGGCATTTCATTTCTTTTAGAAATATTTCCTACTCGTTGACATCAATCGCACGTTTTGATATATTCAANACATATAATCAACAACAAGCAATATATATAAATTCCTAAATAAAGGCATAAATGGTCCCATAAAATTTAATCTCAACACAACAAAAATTTCAACTTATAATGTGTAATTTAGAGACATTTCATTTCTTTTAGAAATATTTTCTACTCGTTGACATCAATCACACGTTTTGATATATTCATTAACATCTCTAAAAAGAGTAAGCCAATAAAATCCAGCTTGCAAAATTTTATATGCAGTTCTGTTCNATATTCAATAACATCTCTAAAAAGAGTAAGCCAATAAAATCCAGCTTGCAAAATTTTATATGCAGTTCTATTCGTTCTAAAATGTCCTCTAAATTCAGAATCATAGTATCTTTAAATTATCCGTTGAGTTTCCTCATAAGGCACACACCTCCTAATAATTAGATCTTTACATTGTTTATATAAATATGGGTCATCCCAAAAATATAATTTTGAGTCATATATAAATTTCTTTAATTATGGATTTTTGATATCAGGTGGTAAAATATCATTTACAATATAATTTACTATATCGGTATACCACAGTACATTCATTTCATCAATACTTATAATTATTCATCAGGGAAATTCTCTAAAATTTCATTTGCAAAGTTATTTAATATTTCTCTTTCTAGTCTAGACAAATGATCAGCTATTTGTTTATCATTTCCCTTTCTATAAATTACGGTAAAATTAAACTCTTGTAATAGAAGTATCCATCTAATTAATCTTGGTTTAACATACTTCTGTTGCATCAAGTATTTAATAGCAGAATGATCTGTATGCATTATACATTTAGTCTAATTAATCTTGGTTTAGCATCCTTCTTTTGCAATAAGTATTTAATAGCAGAATGATCCGGATGCACTACACATTTTATTCCAATTAAATATGGTATAAATTTATCAATGGCATTGTAATAACTAATAACTCTCTTTCAGTAGTAGTGTAGTTAATTTGAGCATCATTTAGAGTTTTACTAGCATAATATATCACTTTAAAAACTTTGTTGTACCTTTATCCTAAAAGAGCCCCAATATCATAATCACTAGCATCACACATCTTTCAAATGGTTTCTCCCAATCAGGTGGAACTATTATAGGTGCAGTGATTAATTTTTCTTTCAATAAGTCAAATGCTCTTATGCATTCCTCATTAAAATCAAATTTTGTATCCTTTTCTAAAAGTTGATATAATGGTTTAGTTCATTTAAAAAAAAATTTTATGTAACACCTGTGGAAACCAGCATGTCTTAAAAGCTTCTTACACCTTTAACATTAGTCGGAGGTGATAATTTTTCAATAACTTGAATTTTTATAGGATCTACTTCCATGCCATTTTCAGAAATTTTATGCCCAAGTACAATTCCTCCTGCAACCATAAGTTGGTATTTTCCCAATTTAGTACTAGGTTAATTTTTTCACATACTTCCAAAACTTTTTCTAAATTATTTAGACATAATTCAAACAAAGTTCCAAATACCAAAAAACATTCATAAACACTTCCATTCCAAGTTCAATAAAATTGCTAAAAGTTGACATCATACATCTTTGAAATGTTGCAGGTGCATTGCATAGTTCAAAAAGTATTCTACGAAAAGCAAATATTCCATATGAGCTAGTAAATGTTGTCTTCTCTTGATTCTCTGGAGCAATTGGAATTTAGTGATAACTGGTATATCCATCTAAAAAGCAATAATATTTGTTCCCAGCCAATATATCCAACATTTGGTATAGAAAAGGTAAAGGAAAGTGATCTTTTTGGTGGTCATGTTTAATTTTCTATAGTCAATACAAATTAGCCAACCAGTAAATTGTCTTATTAGTATTAATTCATTTTTCTCATTTTCTTCAACGGTCACTCCTCCTTTCTTCTGAATACGGTGAATTGGACTTACCCAAGCACTGTCTGAAATAGGATATATACTTCCAACATCTAGCCATTTTAAAATTTCTTTTTTAACGACTTCTTTCATTATTGGGTTTAATCTCCTCTAAGGATCAGCTTTAGGTTCATATTCTCCATCCAATAGAATTCTGTGCATAGAAATAGAAGGACTAATTCCTTTAATATCTGTTAAAGTCTATCCAAAAGTCTTTTTATATTTTTTTAACATCTCTATTAATTTTTGTTCTTAAATTTCTATTAATTTAGAAGATATAATAACAGGCAATGTAGATGACTCTCCTAAAAATACATATTTTAAATGGGTAGGTAATATTTTCAGTTCAAGTTCAGGTAGTTTAATACTTGAAGGAAAAAGATTTGTTTTATCGTTTTCCAACAAGTCTAAAGTTTTAAATTTACCTTGAATATAATCCAAATCTTCTTCTTTTATTTTGTCCTTGTTTTCAAAAAATTCTTCTTGCTTTAATTTGTCTTCAAACTCATTTTTGAATTGCTCATTACTCAGATAATCAATTACTTCCATCCTAAAACATTTATTATCTTTTTCTATTGTTGGATATTTTAAAGCTTTTGCAATATTAAATATTACTTTTTGATCACTAACTCTCATTATTAATTCTCCTTTTTGCACATCTATCACAGCTCTTCCTGTTACAAGAAATAGTCTCCCCAAAATAATAGGAATTTCTTTATCTTTCTCCATATCCAATACTATAAAGTCTACAGGGAAAATAAATTTATCTACTTTTACTAATACATCCTCTATAACTCCTTTTAGATAAGTTATTGATTGATCAGCTAACTGAAGAGTTACAGTGGTAGGGGAAATCTCTCCCAAATCTAAAGGTTTAAAGATCAATAAGGGCATAAGATTGATACTCGCTCCTAAATCACATAAAGCTTTTCCAAAATACTTTTCACCAATAGCACAAGGTATGGTAAAACTATCAGAATCTTTTAATTTTTCAGGAAAGTTTTTTTGAATAATAGCACTACACTCTTCACTGAGTGCAATGGTCTCATGATCCGTAAACTTCCTTTTCTTGTTTAGTATATCCTTCATAAATTTTACATAACTTGGCATTTATTCTAAAGTTTCAATAAAAGGAATGTTTATCGTTAACTTCTTAAGGATTTCCAAAAAATTTGTAAATTGTTTATCTTTATTCTTCTGCCTCAGGCTTTGAGGAAATAGAGGTAATGATTTTTCTAAATGACCTTGTGTTTGTTCATTTTCATTTTCATCTCTTGGCATTTCTTACTTCTCTTCATCAACTTCAGTTTCTCTTTGGATCCTTATTTCAACTTCTTTTTCACTTCGTAATTGAATAGCATTAATTTACTCCTTATTTTGAACTTTTGGATTAACCTCCACCNCTTTTATGCATTCCTCATTAAAATCAAATTTTGTATCCTTTTCTAAAAGTTGATATAATGGTTTAGTTCATTAAAAAAAAATTATGTAATGCCTGTGGAAACCAACATGTCTTAAAAGCTTCTTACACCTTTAACATATGTCGGAGGTGATAATTTTTCAATAACTTGAATTTTTATAGGATCTACTTCCATGCCATTTTCAGAAATTTTATGCCCAAGTACAATTCCTCCTGCAATCATAAATTGACATTTTCCCAATTTAGTACTAGGTTAAGTTTTTCACATACTTCCAAAACTTTTTCTAAATTATTTAGACATAATTCAAACAAAGTTCCAAATACCAAAAATCATCCATAAACACTTCCATTCCAAGTTCAATAAAATTGCTAAAGGTTGACATCATACATCTTTGAAATGTTGCAGGTGCATTGCATAGTTCAAAAGGTATTCTACGAAAAGCAAATGTTCCATATGAGCTAGTAAATGTTGTCTTCTCTTGATTCTCTGGAGCAATTGGAATTTAGTGATAACTGGTATATCCATCTAAAAAGCAATAATATTTGTTCCCAACCAATATATCCAATATTTGGTATAGAAAAGGTAAATGAAAGTGATCTTTTTGGTGGTCATGTTTAATTTTCTATAGTTAATACAAATTAGCCAACCAGTAAATTGTCTTATTAGTATTAATTCATTTTTCTCATTTTCTTCAACGGTCACTCCGCCTTTCTTCGGAATACGGTGAATTGGACTTACCCAAGCACTGTCTGAAATAGGATATATAATTCCAACATCTAGCCATTTTAAAATTTCTTTTTTAACGACTTCTTTCATTATTGGGTTTAATCTCCTCTGAGGATCAGCTTTAGGTTCATATTCTCCATCTAATAGAATTCTGTGCATAGAAATAGAAGGACTAATTCCTTTAATATCTGCTAAAGTCTATCCAAAAGTCTTTTTATATTTTTTTAACATCTCTATTAATTTTTGTTCTTAAATTTCTATTAATTTAGAAGATATAATAACAGGCAATGTAGATGACTCTCCTAAAAACACATATTTTAAATGGGCAGGTAATATTTTCAGTTCAAGTTCAGGTAGTTTAATACTTGAAGGAATAAGATTTGTTTTATCGTTTTCCAACAAGTCTAAAGTTTTAAATTTGCCTTGAATATAATCCAAATCTTCCTCTTTTATTTTGTTCTTGTTTTAAAAAATTCTTCTTGCTTTAATTTGTCTTCAAACTCATTTCTGAATTGCTCATTACTCAGATAATCAATTACTTCCATCCTAAAACATTTATTATCTTTTTCTATTGTTGGATATTTTATAGCTTTTGCAATATTAAATATTACTTTTTGATCACTAACTCTCATTATTACTTCTCCTTTTTGCACATCTATCACAGCTCTTCCTGTTATAAGAAATAGTCTCCCCAAAATAATAGAAATTTCTTTATCTTTCTCCATATCCAATACTATAAAGTCTACAGGGAAAATAAATTTATCTACTTTTACTAATACATCCTCTATAACTCCTTTTAGATAAGTTATTGATTGATCAACTAACTGAAGAGTTACAGTGGTAGGGAAAATCTCTCCCAAATCTAAAGGTTTAAAGATCAATAAAGGCATAAGATTGATACTCGCTCCTAAATCACATAAAGCTTTTCCAAAATACTTTTCACCAATAGCACAAGGTATAGTAAAACTACCAGAATCTTTTAATTTTTCAGGAAGCTTTTTTTGAATAATAGCACTACACGCTTCACTGAGTGCAATGGTCTCATGATCTGTAAACTTCCTTTTCTTGTTTAGTATATTCTTCATAAATTTCACATAACTTGACATTTGTTCTAAAGTTTAAATAAAAGGAATGTTTATCGTTAACTTCTTAAGGATTTCCAAAAAAATTGTAAATTGTTTATCATTATTCTTCGGCCTTAGGCTTTGAGGAAATAGAGGTAATGATTTTTCTAAATGACCTTGTGTTTGTTCATTTTCATTTTCATCTCTTGGCATTTCTTACTTCTCTTCATCAACTTCAGTTTCTCTTTGGATCCTTATTTCAACTTCTTTTTCACTTCGTAATTGAATAGCTTTAATTTACTCCTTATTTTGAACTTTTGGATTAACCTCCACCGTACTCGAAAGAATTCCAGAAGGTCTATTACTAAGTGCAGTAGCAATATGTCCTAATTGACTTTCAATATTTCTAATAGGAGCCCCTTGATTCTGTATTTGATTTCCCATGTTTAACATTACTTCTTCCATCGTCAAATTCTTTTCCTTAAATTGTGGGTTAGGATTAGAGTTAAATCCAGGAGGATAAAAAGGTTGATAGCTAGAATTTCCTTGGTTGTTCAAATTTTTGGAGGGATTCACCGAATTGTTATAATTATTCCAACTAAAATTAGGGTGATTTTTCCATCTAAGATTATAAAAGTTATAATAGGGATTGTTATTTTGATTATTTATAGCATTCAAAGTTTCATAAGATGATTTAGTATCAATGATCAGTCCTAGTGAATTTTCCTCTAATACTGGGGTATTTGAGAATAATTTACTCCTATTTGATCAATCTTTTTCTAAATAGCAGCAATTTGAGATGCTAAAATAGACATTACATCAGAATTATGAATATTAGCTACTCTCTAAGGATTCACCCTTTCAGAGGATCATTGAAAATTGTTAGTAGTCATCTCTTCAATTAAAGAATATGCTTCATCAAAAGGTTTTGATAATAGTGATCCATCCACAACAACATCTATAATAGATATAAGTGATCCTACTAATCCATTATAAAATATTTGAATTATTAACCAACCTGGTAGAGCATCGTGTGGATATTTTCTAAGAAGATATTTAAATATTTCTCAAGCTTCATATATCGATTCCCCTTCAAACTGACAAAATGATGTAATTTCATTTCTAAGCTTAGCAATTTTTGAGGGTGGAAAATATTTAACTAAGAATTTTTGTGATAGTTCTCCCCATGTTCTGATAGATCTAGGTGCTGATGAATTTAACAAAGCCTTAGCTTTATCCCTTAATGAAAAAGGAAAAAGTCTAAACCTAACAATATCATTAGACACTCCGTCATATTTAAAAGTAGCATAAATTTCAAGAAGACTAGCAAGATGTAAGTTTGGATCTTTAGTAAGTGTTCCTCCAAACTGATTATTTTATATCATTTGGATAATAGCAGGTTTAAACTCAAATGAATTAACAACAACATCAGTATTTTGAATGGTCAAGTGAAGTTCATCTACTGTTGGATTAACATAATCTTTTAAAGGTATTTGTCGATTTTTATTTATTTAATTATTTAAATTATTCGCCATTTCATTTAAATTTTTAATTTCTTTTTGTTGTTTTCAAATTTTTCTAATGGTACACTTTAATTCTGAATCGTAAGGTACTAAACCTTCAGATCCAATATTTCGCATAAACAAATATAATAAACAAAGAAAAATCTCTTAAAAATAACTCTTGAATAAAAAAAATTTTCTTTTTGGATTTTGAATTTTTAATATAATTATCTCTAAATTTCCTAATTTACCAAGTCTACTTAATTTACCGTTACCTTCCTCGGCAACGGTGCCAAAAACTTGTTCCCGAGAATATAGTTGTGTAAAAATTATATAGTTGACTTCGCTATGCAACAGTGCCAAAAGCTTGATACAATATTTTATGAATAAAAAATTTAAGCAATTAATGTTAGGATTCAACGCAAGTATACGTATCGTTATCAAATAATAAAGGATTTTCTATTCAAGCCACAAATATTGATCCCACGGGAAATGTTTAAACTTGAAATGAAAAATTTACTAGGAAATTCACAGAAAGTCAATACAAAATTACTGTCGCTAATTTTGAATGTTGAGATATTATCAGAACTAAATTATTTAACTAATAATAAAACTGAAATACAAAGTTTAAACAGTAATTACTAAACTATTAAACTTTAAACTATGTTTATGTGATGAAGATTTCTTATGTGAAAAAACATCTTTTCCACTGCAATGAGGATTTGGTAAAATGAGATGAGATAAATGGTTCAATTATGTATTGTGCCAAATAGGAGCAGTTTTAATTCTCTACCCTGATACAATGCTATAAAAAATGATTGGCTAATCCTAGGTTCAGTCCCTAAATCTGTGGCTAAGTTAGGAGGATACTGACTCCCACTCCAGAGCTACCACTTCCCTTCACCTAAAGGCTAACTCTCACTTTAGTTTTTTAACACTAAGACCAAATTGGGAAGTTTAGTCTGTTACCGTAAAGGTTCTCCAATTCTACACCCAACAAAATATATTTTCTTATTTATTTGCACTTAATTCCATGAACGAAGTTCTCCTTCATGGAATCAAATGTGATCCTCACTCTATTGTAGAACTCATACTCCATTTTCCGGATCATAAGTTTCACAACATATTTTAACAATTCAATTGGGCATATCAAAAAGTAAATTAAGTTTGGAGTTGAAAGATCATAACAATTTATTTTATATTTTAATATTGACATATTCATATTATCTCTTTATTTCACCATTTCTCAGAGTAGGGAAAAAGATAACGTAAACTACTCAGAGTTCATGAGAAGATACAACAAAACACAAATTTTATATATTAAATAAAGTTCATACAACACTAATAAACTAACAACACTTATCTGAAACTCTTTCTCAAAGCAAATCCCTTGTAGCCTCTTCTAGGAAATGAAGGAAGAAGAAATTTCTCACTTTTCTCCTTCTCTAATACTCTTAGAGAAGAGTTCACACTTAATCTCACCACAAAACTCTAAATTATAAGAATAATGGACTCTAAATGGTTGTGGAATGAAAAATGGAGGAATATGTTGTGTGGAAAGTTGAATTGGGGCGATGGAATGGCAGGAAGAGTCACTTTTTTGATCAATTTTGACCACAAATAATGCCTAGAGTCGGTTCTCCAATAGGTGCCTCCAAAAAATCTTCAAAATGCATCCATATTCATTGAATCTTCTAGAAATCAAGGCTGAACCAACAATGGCGTCATCAGTGCCAGTGTCCCGTAATTAAATTCAACGCTATGTCAAACGACACCAACGACGCTTCTTCTGGCGCAGTCGGTGCTGAACAAATTTCAACTTCTTCATTTTTGTTACAAATTTCATTCTTTTTCTTCCTTCTTACTTCAAGTCCTACAATTTAACAACCTATAAGAAAATATACAAATACCTTCCAGTAAAATGCAATATCACCAAAAATGAGTATAAAATATGGGTCTAAAAATGCATATATTTTTGGTGTATCACAGTCTAACCCAAAACCTTCATCAAAATCAATATAAAATATTTCTTCTTTTGGATGAACCAAATATTTTAGCCATTAAGACTCATAAATAAGATTGTGCAAGTAATTATTGGTGGATGGGCAATGATGACCCTCCCTCTATTCGATCATCAACTCATTTCACTTCATATTAAATTGAACCTGAACAACTAGAGGTTTAAATGAAATATTTCCAATAAAAAAACTTACATAGAAAAAAAAAGAGAAAACCCAAACCTTTTTGAAACCACAAATGAAATATTTCCATGACAAACTTAAATAGAACCCTTTCAAAATAAATATAAGCTTAAATAAAACTTTTTAAGATAAAACTTAAGCTTTTTAAAACTTTTCAAAATAAAATTAAAATAAAATCTTTCCACTTTATAACGTTTTCAAAATCAAAACACAAGATAAAATCTTTCTCAAAATAAATTAAAACCTAACTAAAACTTAAAAAAAATAAAACCCTATATAAAACTCTTTCAAAACCAAAGTAATCTCTTAAAAGGAAACATAAACAAAACTTTATCAGAACAAAAAAAAAGACTTAAACACAACTAAGCAAAACCTTTTTGAAACAAAAACATAACATTATTTCAAACCTAAGTGAAACTTTTTCTAAAAAAACCACATTTCTTGAGTTCACCAAATGTATAGAATCACACATCAAACTTATATGACTTTGCCAATCCCCTTGATAATTAACTTGTGCAAAACTTATACATTTTATAGATTTTGCCCATGAATGAGCATGTTCCCATTCTAGAATGTGATTTATAAGACTAACTCTTTAACATAAAAGTCTTTAATAATATTAGATTTACACATTTCTCATATTAGGTTCACTCACATGCTTAATAATAACTTTATGTGCGATAAAATTTTTTACAAAACAACCTTTTCATGTGTATGAAAATAAAAATCTTGAAAATATAAATATGTGAATGAAACTTAAGTGTGAATTGTATAAGTGTGAAAGGCTTACATAACTTACCTATTTTTAATGGTAAACCAAATGCTAGAAGTCAAACATATGAGAAAAAAATTAATGGGAACACCAACCTAGTACAGAAAACCAAGTGTTAAAACCTGAGAAACTTATTTTCACAATAACTAGATCCCCTAAATTTAATCAACATTCTTTAACCTTTGAGATATAGTAACTTGACATTCATTTTTTGGCCTTTCCTTGTCATAAAGATGCCCGATCTCAAAGCTAGTATAAGAGTTTTAGCAAACTTTCAAGCCCTCATTATTTACTACTTTCCAATAATTTAGTTTAGACTCTTCAAAATTTGAAGCAATAATAAACCATTGACTGAATACATTTTACTTGACAAGGAGGACTACTTCAACTCTGTGAGAGGGAGCAAAAGGTGTTTAACCGATGAAGTCACTTTAGGCCACTTATCACTGACTCATTCTATCTTTTCTAGAGTAACTTTAGAATAAGCTTATTAGCAATTTCTGCTTGGTCATTACTCTTGGGATAATAAACAAATGTGAACTTGAGACCTATCACTTGGCTACTGTAAACACTTTCATCTTTTTGCTTGTAAAACTGTTACCATTGTCAATGATAATAACCATAGATATCCATATCGACAGATGATGTCAGTCAACTCGAAGTTTCAGCCAATGTCAGTCGTGATCCTAGCCAAAGACTTGGCTTCAATCCATTTAGAGAAATAGTTCATCATTAATTGAATATATTTTTGTTTCTCTTTCGAATAAGAAGTGTCCTTAAAAGGTCCTTCCCCTAAACTGCGAAGGGTCATAGGTTGTTTATAGGCTATCGTTTGTGTGAAAATTGACGCCATATTGGGGGAAATTTCTAACATCTTTGCATCTTTTGAAAAATTATTTAACATCTTTTTGGATGGTAGGCAAACATATCATTATTTGAGGATTTGATTAGGTAGGGTTCTTTCATCAGAGTTGCTGTCCATTCGAGAGAGTTGCTGTCGCATTCTCGAGATTAAATTTCTTGTAAGATTTTATCTTTCTCGCTTCTCTAATTTATTTTAAGAAGGTGGAAGTGAAGGACTTTCATAATAATTTTTCATTGTGTGTGGCTTTGATTCTAAACTTTCAAAGATCTTTAACATCTGTTGGGATTGCTTGTCAATAAATATTATAGGAGCAGAGTGATTCAACCACCATTTGGTTGAATATGTAGATTTAGAACTTCAACTTTTTTATGGTGGGTTGGTACTAGTTGATGGTCCACCAATTTTAGATGTTTCCATTAGAAAGAAAATTGGAAAATATTTTCATCTTATAGAATGTGTTTGATTTATAAATGCCCGAGTTTGTCTATTGTCACTAGGTTTAGTCATATATTTGAGCATGATCTGATCTCGAGTTTTGAATAGCCTAGTGATTTGGTTGACCACTAGTAGTAGATGAGTTATCCTAATTTCTATTGAAAGTCTAAGATTGATAATTAAAGCTTTACATTATGCTTAATTATTAGTAGCATTAAAGTTGAGTTGAATTGAATGATTTATAATATATTACCATGCCTACTTGTTTTTGCAAGGTCCCTAGTGCTCAATCAACTTAAATTATCAAGAGCTTGTATACTTCCAAACTAGTTTCTTCCTTCGTTAATCCTTCATAAAAGTTGGCTAGAAAGTCAGTGAGGGTTTGGGTCTTGATGGTTGTTCTAGGTGTATATAAAATACCAAACTCATTGGCCCCACCACACACTTTAGTAATTTTACTGTGTGGTTATGCATGGATAATAAATATTTCAAATGATGGCTAGTTACTACTTGGAGGTGTGAGCATGAAATTATGGTCGTAATTTTCTCATTGAGATAATATGTGCTAACGCAAGTTTCTTCATTATCATGTATCCCTACTCAACTCCTTGAAGTATTTTACTGGCATAATAGGTCAAATAATTATCATTTGTTTTCATATATGATGAGCAATGAGTTGATAATTTTTTTGTTGACTGCCAAATAAATATCTAATTCTTTGATAGGGACGGGAATGTGTAGCAAAAACATTGATGATGATAGATTCATGAGCTATGAGAAGGCCTGCTCGGATTCGTTTCTCCATGCAAACTAATTGACATGTCTAATAGTTTTGAAGAATGGAGAATAGTGATCTTCAGATGTCAAAATGAATCTACTAAGACCTGCAATTTTTCTCTGTCAAGAATTGCATCCTTTTAAGGTTCCTCAGTGATTTTATAGATAATTGAGAAATTTCATAGACATAGCTCCAAAAATATTATTTAAGATGGTTAAGCTTGAGCTTGAACTTACTTAGAGTGTCAAATTTTTCTTGGAGGTCCAATATGTGTTGTCATGGTGATTCACTTTGTACTAAGATTTCAACGATATAGACTTCAATATTTCTGTCTTTCTTTTTGCTAGTAAAGATTATATCTACCAACCTTTGATATGTTACTCCAATATTATTTAAGCAAAAAGGCATAACATCGTGGCAAACTCTTTCCTAGTGATTTAGATGCATCATAATTTGATGATAGCCGGAAATAACATACAAGAAGCTCATGATTGGGTAACTAACTGCTGCATTGACTAAAACATTGATTTGTGGCAATAGATGGCTATCCTTAAGGTAAGATATGCTCAATTTATTAAGATCTATGTGTATTCTCCACTTGGCATTTAATTTTTCCACCATCACAATGTTTGTTTGTCATTCGTGGTATTACATCTCCCTTATGAATCTGACATTCATCAAATTTAAAACTTCTTTTTGAATAGGTTCATAACTAAATTATTGTTTGTGGCCCGTATCTTTTGGTTAAGAGGCTTGGACCCTGGCTTGACTTTCAAATAATGGTAGGTAACATTTATGAGACTCTAGGTATCTCTCTAGAACTCAATGCAAAATATCTTAGTGATTCCTGAGGACATTCATGAGATGGTCTCAATTTTCTCTACTAAAGTTTGTATTAACCAAGAAGGCTCCTCTGCTCCATCTGTTGATACAGGCACAACTTTAAGGATCTTTGCAGATTCAACATTGATGCCTTTCTTATGGTCAAGTAGGAGGAGATCTTTCTTTACATTCTTTATAAATCATAAGTTTGAGACTAAATTAGGTCTCTCCAAATGCTGATAACTTGTTCACCAGCTAAAAATTTGATGGTGGCATCAAAGGTAAATGTAATGACACTAAACATTTTTAGTACTGACCTACCAAAGAAGTCATTATAAGCATTGGGCACTTTGATGATGATGAAATCAACTATCATCGTGAACGAAATTTCTTCTTCTCCTCAAATAATTCGGAGAGCAATCAAGGATAGAACTAGTCTTTTTTTTTAGGGAGGGGTGCAATTAACCCAACATGAGAGAGTATAGGGCAACAGAGGGTAAAGTGATATTTCATGAGGGGAAAAATTGATATTTTGCAATGATCAAAAGACCAAATTTCCCTCCCATGTACATTAAAAATCTAATTTGATGGGGGAAATTGCCTCCCTGGACTCTACCTGGATTCGTTCTTAAGGGCAATGACTCCGAAGATTTCTTTCTATTCTCTAGAAAATTCATATAACACCTCTTTAGTAAGTGCCAATTGGTTGACATAGACTCTTGATTTATTAAGAACTCTTTTGAACATAATATTTATAGAGCTATCAGTGTCTATCAAAATGCTACTGATCTAATAGTCTTTATTTACTTTATTGACTATGATAAACTGATTAAAAGGGATTCCCCCTATAGAAAAATTGGTATCTGAAAAGATGATTGAAGGGTGACTTGATGTGGCATGCTTAGTCTGAGTGTTTGATAAAATTTCTTCTATTTTTAACCTTTTCAGGTTGGTCCTTCATGCAACTTCAGTGTTTTTCCCTTCTAAACTGGCTGACNGCCGGAAATAACATACAAGAAGCTCATGATTGGGTAACTAACTGCTGCATTGACTAAAACATTGATTTGTGGTAATAGTGGCTATCCTTAAGGTAAGATATGCTCAATTTATTAAAATCTATGTGTATTCTCCACTTGGCATTTAATTTTTTCACCATCACAATGTTTGTTTGTCATTCATGGTATTACATCTCCCTTATGAATCTGACATTCATCAAATTTAAGACTTCTTTTTGAATATGTTCATAACTAAATTATTGTTTGTGGCCCGTATCTTTTGTTTAAGAGGCTTGGACCCTGGCTTGACTTTCAAATAATGGTAGGTAACATTTATGAGACTCTAGGTATCTCTCTAGAACTCAATGCAAAATATCTTAGTGATTCCTGAGGACATTCATGAGATGGTCTCAATTTTCTCTACTAAAGTTTGTATTAACCAAGAAGGCTCCTCTGCTCCATCTGTTGATACAGGCACAACTTTAAGGATCTTTGCAGATTTAACATTGATGCCTTTCTTATGGTCAAGTAGGAGGAGATCTTTCTTTACACTTTATAAATCATAAGTTTAAGACTAAATTAGGTCTCTCCAAATGCTGATAACTTGTTCACCAGCTAAAAATTTGATGGTGGCATCAAAGGTAAATGTAATGACACTAAACATTTTTAGTACTGACCTACCAAAGAAGTCATTATAAGCATTGGGCACTTTGATGATGATGAAATCAACTATCTTCGTGAACGGAATTTCTTCTTCTCCTCAAGTAATTCGGAGAGCAATCAAGGATAGAACTAGTCTTTTTTTTGAGGGAGGGGTGCAGTTAACCCAACATGAGAGAGTATAGGGAAACAGAGGGTAAAGTGATATTTCATGAGGGGAAAAATTGATATTTTGCAATGATAAAAAAACCAAATTTCCCTCCCACGTACATTAAAAATCTAATTTGATGGGGGAAATTGCCTCCCTGGACTCTACCTGAATTCGTTCTTAAGGGCAATGACTCCGAACATTTCTTTCTATTCTCTAGAAAATTCATATAACACCTCTTTAGTAAGTGCCAATTGGTTGACATTGACTCTTAATTTATTAAGAACTCTTTTGAACATAATATTTAGAGAGCTATCAGTGTCTATCAAAATGCTACTGATCTAATAGTCATTATTTCTTTTATTGACTATGATAAACTGATTAAAAGGGATTCCCCCGATAGAAAAATTGGTATCTGAAAAGATGATTGAAGGGTGAATTGATGTGGCATGTTTAGTCTGAGTGTTTGAATAAATTTCTTCTATTTTTAACCTTTTCAGGTTGGTCCTTTATGCAGCTTCAGTGTTTTTCCCTTCTAAACTGGCTGATACGATTCAAGTGATATGGACCAGCCTTGCCAGAGCGGGCTTTCTTCGACAGGGTCCTTACATTTTTGTTGAGTATAGGCTTCAAAGGCCATGAACTCCTTCAACTTTCCTTCTTTAATTAACTATTTTTTCATATTGAGAAGTTGTCGACTCACCTTAATATCATGATTATGATCTCGGTGGTATGCACAATACCAATTATGATCGCAAGCATGTGTGCTTANTATAGGCTTCAAAGGCCATGAACTCCTTCAACTTTCCTTCTTTAATTAACTATTTTTTCATATTGAGAAGTTATCGACTCACCTAAATATCATGATTATGATCTCGGTGGTATGCACAATACCAATTATGATCACAAGCATGTGTGCTTATTTTCATAGAAGATGGCTTCTTAAAATAAATCTTATTTTGAATGCTTCTACTACTTTAGCCATCGATACCCTTAATAGTTTGATTTTTGCCGGAGAATGAGGGAGTAGGAGTAGCTTCAAAGCCTCCAAAGATTTTTTTTGTTTTCTTTCAACCAGTCTTTCCTTTGTATTTTGTTAATCTAGACAATTTTGTTTGTCACAGGTGCTCCAGNGCTTCTTAAAATAAATCTTATTTTGAATGCTTCTACTACTTTAGCCATCGATACCCTTAATAGTTTGATTTTGGCCGGAGAATGAGGGAGTAGGAGTAGCTTCAAAGCCTCCAAAGATTTTTTTTTTGTTTTCTTTCGACCAGTCTTTCCTTTGTATTTTGTTAATCTAGACAATTTTGTTTGTCACAGGTGCTCCAAAGGTTCCTCTTCCTAAAATGACTTTTCTAGTCTTGGTAATCATCATGAGATTAAATCCAATATTTTTCTTTTATTCTCTTTGTTGAGAGGTTCTTATGTGAGAACCACACTCTTCTACATAGATGTTGTTTTTTGTATGCTATGTTGGTGACCGTAGGCCCTAGACTAGAGCTATGTTGGTGACCGTAGGCTCCAAGTCATGGAAGTTTAACATTTTTTATTGAAAATGAGTGATGAAGCTCCTAAAGCTCTTGATGGGCTCCTGATGTATTTGCAAAAGTGCTTGTGAGCTTTTTGAAGGCCTCTATGCACTGAATAAGTGAGTCACAAACATTTGGTTGAATACATGAAAGAAGGAAATAACTCCTTCTTGATTGAAATAGCATAGAGCTGGTTATTTCAATATCTTGAAAAATAAATTACATTTAAACATTTCATATACCCTAAGTAAACAGACATTTGACTCAAATGAAGTCATGTGATCGATGGGATCAAATATCTCTTTATAAGATTCAAGAGATGAAATCTTAAATATCCTCATCACCTCATCTATCAAAATCTCTCTTGATAAGGGGTTTTTCATCAGTCACTATATTCTCCTTCCTCTCCTTACTTCTTCGTCATAGTAGTTAGTAGAAAATCTTCATCTTCCTTTTCTTTCTTCTTCAATCGAGTCTGCAATAGGTCCTTCTTCCGAACGATCATAGTCATTCATGTGTAAACTTTCTTATTTAAAGATTGAGTTGAGATATCTTCTTACTCTATCTTTTGGCATGTTCTGGGCATACAACTCTCACTTTGGTTATTCATGTCCTAGTATTGCTTGTCCTAATAATTATTATCGCGATGCGCCTTCTGTCGACAATGAACCATAATTATAGTCATTGATCTCGACGATCTAGTATATATTATAGGTCGAGAAAGTAATTAGGAAGCTTCTTTAATTCCATTCATCTCCTTCCTTATTAATCCTCTCAACTCATTAATTTGTTGAATCACAAAATCTCCAGTATAATCCATCATTCTCTTAGGTCATTTTTCAAACTAGAAGTGTTCTTTGTCAGGTTTGACTATGAACTTCATGCTCATTACACCTTTCATAATCTTGAATCTATTTGAGACATTGGATCTCGTATCATTTGTGAGTGCATACAACCTGGTAAAATACATTATATGATAGAGAGAATGACAAGAGGAAGAAAAAGAGAGAAAGAGAGAGGGAGAGAGATGAATGAGTCTTTTAGCGGAACCTTATGAAATGTATTGAATTTTGATCTCCGGTAAGCTAGAGGGTGGCAGCTCCTTAGAGGTCCTCTGAGTTACAAAATTTTTGAGGGAGAGAGAAATAGGGAGAAAAAAGATAAAAGGCATCTCTNAGAGGGTGGCAGCTCCTTAGAGGTCCTCTGAGTTACAAAATTTTTGAGGGAGAGAGAAATAGGGAGAAAAAAAGATAAAAAAGGCATCTCCAGAGAGGGAAGAAAAAGAGCCCCTCCTATCATTTTTCCTTTGTTTTATGCATAATGGAGAAAAAATAATAAAATAATCGAAGAGGTACATCATGTAAAACATGATGTCTTACTTTCGTGACTTGATGGAAAGACTACGATGTGGGCGTTAGGTATTGCCAGTTTGGTGACTATCCCTAGTATTTTGGTGAAATGATTGAGTCCCAAGTGTTGGGCAACATCTTTAAAAAAGAATTGACGGATGTCCTTATTAGTCATGATGACTTCTTATTAGTCTCGATGATTTCCTCTAATAGATGTTCTGGCATTAGCGGGCTACTGTCCTTTCAAGGAGAATGATTATGATCAGATCGATAAATGGGCTTGACTCAACCACTTTGGCAACCAGACTTGATTCAACAACTTCAGCAGTTGGGGCTCAATTCCGCCACTTCGGCAAGCGGGTTCAATTCAATCACTTCAGCAGGTAGACTCGATTCAGTAAGAATAAATTAACAAAAAAAAATGGCNCATCTCTAGAGAGGGAAGAAAAAGAGCCCCTCCTATCATTTTTCCTTTGTTTTTATGCATAATGGAGAAAAAATAATAAAATAATCGAAGAGGTACATCATGTAAAACATAATGTCTTACTTTCGTGACTAGATGGAAAGACTACGATGTGGGCGTTAGGTATTGCCAATTTGGTGACCATCCCTAGTATTTTGGTGAAAAGATTGAGTCCCAAGTGTTGGGCAACATCTTTAAAAAAGGATTGACGGATGTCCTTATTAGTCATGATGACTTCTTACTAGTCTCGATGACTTCGGCTGATAGATGTTCTTGCATTAGCGGGCTACTGTCCTTTCAAGGAGAATGATTATGATCAGATCGATAAATGGGCTTGACTCAACCACTTTGGCAACCAGACTTGATTCAACAACTTCAGCAGTTGGGGCTCAATTCCGCCACTTCGGCAAGCGGGCTCGCTTCAACCTTTTCGACAAGCGGGTTCGATTCAATCACTTCAGCGGGTAGGCTCGATTCAGTAAGAATAAATTAACAAAAAAAATGGTATACACGTATTTTGTATACGTTTATAAATCATTATTTTTTATTTTTTTATTTTAAATCAATTATTTAATTAACTCTAAATGCTTGAACTCAGCATAAATGAAAAGATATAGTTAACTTTAGACATAAATTCATGCATATTAGAATGGATCATTTTCAATGCTTTAATTTTATTTCGTTTATGCTTTTAATTGAAATAAAATTTATTTTGTTTGTTATAATATGTTTAGTTATTTTAAAAATACTCAAAATAATCTTTAGATATTTTGAATATTTTTAAAAATAAGTAAATTTTTTTAAAATAATTAAAAAA
>JXCR01138722.1:9498-39303 GCA_002079205.1 Phalaenopsis hybrid cultivar | reverse complement strand
GAGTATTATTTCGGGCCAAAACGAGCCGAACATGAACGAATAAGTCTTTGTTCATATTCGGCTCGTTAACTTACCAAACGAGCCGAACTCAAGCTTCTTAAGGAGCCGAATACGAGCTGTTCGCGAACAACGAGCCGTTTTGACATTCCTAACTGTGATACATAAAAAATAACACCTTCATAACTAAAAAAAGAGTTAAATATTCATTTCGATGTAGGTGAAGGGGCTTGTATGTAAAAATTGAAATCTAGAAGATGCTAAATTTGTAAATATAAATGAATTGATTGGTATGCATGTAATTTTTGTTGATAGATTGAGCTATATAGATTTCAAACGGGAAAGGCTTTCATTAGAGGGAAAATTTGTCTTTAGGGAGACAAAATTTCAAGAATATTATGCATATCAACATCTTGTTCCTTCAATAAGGCTTGAATATATAGTTTTATTATAGCTTTGTCCCTCATTTTGTGTTTGCAAATTTAGTCCAACCTTTTTTTTATTGATTTAATCAAACCTGTTGAGGTTTTCGATCTATAAAAGTCACAAATGATACTTTTTTTCGAGTGAAATCATTACGTTCTGCTCAGATAGGTGCGGATGATAGTATATTTTATGATTGATAAAATATCATCACAGTACCATCAATAACATCAAAAATACCACATACTTCGACCAACTTGCATATCAACTTGACGAAATCTACAAAATTAATCCAAAATAAACTGTAAGCTATATATAATCTATATCTATTTGATTCTTAGGGGCAGCTTGTGTTTATCCAGATAAGCCGCTTATGTGGAAACGCGGACCGCGGGATTCGACCCGTGTTTTGCTTTTAGTGTAAGAAAACTGATTGCATTCTCGGATAAGCTGCTCAAACGCAATTTCCAAATGGTGTGACGGTGTTTTAAAAATGTCGCCGCCGCGGATAAGCTGCCCCAAACGGAGCCGTGGCTTATACATAGCACTCACGACATTAACTAACAAGCTATAAAATCAATTTTTTGGGTCCCACAGGACTTGCATATCAATCACTTTATAAAACTTTACCCCATTCTAGTAATGGGGGTAAAAATTTAATATCCTATTTCACCATTAATTATAAATTTTTATTATATTTTAGGGGCATTTACATACAGACCACCAAATTCCAATGTATTTTATATATCAAGCACCACCTTTTACATTTATACCATCCAAATCTTTCATATCACATGCACAATTCCACCATTTTATTATTTAAAAGAATAAGTACACATTTTCATTCACAAGTAAGGTGGCAATAATGCAAAAATTGATGTTTAAGTGTTAAATATGTAAATACATAGGAAATAAGTCCTATTTATATAAATATGTCTATATTTTCATTTCATGTTGAAGAATCTAAAAAAATAAAGTATAGCACATATGAAACATTTGATTAAAATAAATAAAGAATTCATGAAATTAAATTAATATTAAAATATAAATATGTAATTCATAATGTCTATTCATAATCTAACTCTAAAAAATAATTAAAATATGGTTTACTTATAATTGAACTGTTTAGGTCAAGTTAAATTTTCATTTAGTTGATTCAATTTTATCAAAATTCGATTGGTTCAGTTTTTCGAATATTGGGTTTCGGTTGAAATTTTTCTGACCAACTTACAAACTGATCCAGTCAAACTGATCGACTGAATGCTTACCCCTCAAGAAGAAGCAAAGAGACTTATACTTCCAATTATAAGGTCAAAAAGGTAAAATAATAAAATTTTGTAAGCCTTTAATAAATAGGGTTGTGATAGCTCTCCTATCGAGCGAGTTAAAATAAATGTCGAATGAGACATGTAAGCTTAAAATTTTAATGAAATGAGTTACATACCAATTGCTTAATGTGGAGAAGCTTTAGTAATGCATATCAAGTTAATTTTCCTTCTATGTTAGGAAGCCAATGCCTAGGTTAAGAAAGCTTATATGGATCTTCTTAGTACCAAAATCAACCTTTAATTTGTCATTAATGGTTGAATTAACATTCAATTTCTTTAGGAGGATCCTCACCTTCTGGCCCAAACTATTTATAGGTCATTTATTCCTTCTTGTTTGGGTTATCTCTTAATAATTTAGGTGCTTAATCTCTTAGTATTTAATACATTTGCTAGTTTGGGTTATCCTAAAATTTATTCCTTCACCAACTTTTACTTTGATTAAAATAACTAAAATCCAAGCCTATATGATCTAATTATTAAAATTCTTATCTTATCAAAAGAATTTTAATTGTAGATGCATTGTAGTTATGTTGCTTGAATGAATAGCTAAATAAAGAAGATCCTCAAAGATGAAAATATCTTAACAAAACTATTTCTCAAAGTATATGAGACCTCTGGTGGTCATGCTAATCATCACACAATCTTCTTAGAAAGCTTTCTGTCATCAACATGAATACAACAACCATTAGTATGGATTCACATTTATCTTTTACATGACATCTGTCTATGAATCAACCGAAAAGGATATTATACTGTGTCATCAAAAATATTAGACACACNGTTAGTAGAAAATCTTCATCTTCCTTTTCTTTCTTCTTCAATCGAGTCTGCAATAGGTCCTTCTTCCGAACGGTCATAGTCATTCATGTGTAAACTTTCTCATTTAAAGATTGAGTCGAGATATCTTCTTACTCTATCTTTTGGCATGTTCTGGGCATACAACTCTCACTTTGGTTATTCATGTCCTAGTATTGCTTGTCCTAATAATTATTATCGCGATGCGCCTTCTGTCGACAATGAACCATAATTATAGTCATTGATCTCGACAATCTAGTATATATTATAGGTCGAGAAAGTAATTAGGAAGCTTCTTTAATTCCATTCGTCTCCTTCCTTATTAATCCTCTCAACTCATTAATTTGTTGAATCACAAAATCTCCAGTATAATCCATCATTCTCTTTGGTCATTTTTCAAACTAGAAGTGTTCTTTGTCAGGTTTGAGTATGAACTTCAAGCTCATTACACCTTTCATAATATTGAATCTATTTGAGACATTGGATCTCATATCATTTGTGAGTGCATACAACCTGGTAAAATACATTGTATGATAGAGNTATATATATATATATAATTGATGAGTAGTGTTTCGAGCCAAAACGAGCCGAACATGAACGAACAAATCTTTGCTCGTATTCGGCTCGTTAACTTAGCAAACAAGCCGAACTCAAAGCTTCTTAAGGAGTCGAACACGAGCTGTTCGCGAACAACGAGCCGTTTTGACATCCCTAACTGTGATACACAAAAAATAACACCGTCATAACTAAAAAAAGAGTTAGATATACATTTCGATATAGGTAAAGGGGCTTGTATGTAAAAATTGAAATATAGAAGATGCTAAATTTGTAAATATAAATGAATTGATTGGTATGTAGGTAATTTTTGTTGATTGATTGAGCTATATAGATTTCAAACGGGATAGGCTTTCATTAGAGGGAAAATTTGTCTTTAGGGAGACAAAATTTCAAGAGTATTATGCATATCAACATCTTGTTCCTTCAATAAGGCTTGAATATATAGTTTTATTATAACTCTGTCCCTCATTTTATGTTTGCAAATTTAGTCCAACCTTTTTTTTATTGATTTAATCAAACCTGATGAGGTTTTGGATCTATAAAAGTCACAAATGATACTTTTTTTCGAGTGAAATTATTACGTTCTGCTGAGATAGGTGCGAATGATAGTATATTTTATGATTGATAGAATATCACCACAGTACCATCAATAACATCAAAAATACCACACAGTTCGACCAACTTGCATATCAACTTGACAAAATCTACAAGATTAACCCAAAATAAACTGTAAGCTATATATAATCTATATCTATTTGATTCTTAGGGGCAGCTTGTGTTTATCCAGATAAGCCGCTTATGTGGAAACGCGGACCGCGGGGTTCGACCCGCGTTTTGTTTTTAGTGTAAAAAAATCAACTACGTTTTCCGATAAGCTGCTCAAACACAATTTCCAAATGGTGTGACGGTGTTTTAAAAATGTCGGCGCCCCGGATAAACTGCCCCAAACAAAGCCGTAGCTTATAAATAGCACTATAAAACTATCTCAGGTAACTAACAGACCATAAAATCAATTTTTTGGGTCCCACAAGACTTGCATATCAATCTCTTTATAAAACTTTACCCCATTCTAGTAATGGGGGTAAGAATTTAATATCCTATTTTACCATTAATTAAAGATTTGTATTATATTTTAGGGGCATTTACATACAGACCACCAAATTCCAATGTATTTTATATATCAAGCACCACCTTTTACATTTATACCATCCAAATCTTTCATATCACATACACATACACATTTTCATTCACAAGTAAGGTGGCAATAATGCAAAAATTGATGCTGAAGTGTTAAATATGTAAATTCATAGGAATTAAATCGTATTTATATAAATATGTCTATATTTTCATTTCATGTTGAAGAATCTAAAAAAATAAAGTATAGCACATATGAAACATTTGATTAAAATAAATAAAGAGTTCATGAAATTAAATTAATATTATAATATAAAATATGTAATTCGTAATGTCTATTCATAATCTAACTCTAAAAAATAATTAAAATATGGTTTACTTATAATTGAACTGTTTAGGTCAAGTTAAATTTTCATTCAGTTGATTTAATTTTATCGAAAATTCGATTGGTTCAGTTTTTCGAATATTGGATTTCGGTTGAAATTTTTCTGACCAAATTACAAACTGATCTAGTCAAACCGACTGAATGCTTACCCCTCGAAAAGAAGCAAAGAGACTTATACTTCCAGTTTTATGGTCAAAAAGGTAAAATAATAAAATTTCGTAAGCCTTTAATAAATAGGGTTGTGATACCTCTCCTATCGAGCGAGTTAAAATAAATGTCGAATAAGACATGTCAGTTTAAAATTTTAATGAAATGAGTTACATACCAATTACTTAATGTGGAGAAGCTTTAGTAATGCATATCAAGTTAATTTTCCTTCTATGTTAGGAAGCCAATGGCTAGGTTAAGAAAGCTTATATGGATCCTCTTAGTACCAAAATCAACCTTTAATTTGTCATGAATGGTTGAATTAACATTCAATTTCTTTAGGAGGATTCTCATCTTCTGGCCCAAACTATTTATAGGTCACCTATCCCTTCTTGTTTGGGTTATCTTTTTGTAATTTAGGTTCTCAATCTCTCACTATTTAATACATTTACTAGTTTGGGTTATCCTAAAATTTATTCCTTCACCAATTTTTACTTTGATTAAAATAACTAAAATCCAAGCCTATATGATCTAATTATTAAAATTCTTATCTTATCAAAAGAATTTTAATTGTAGATGCATTGTAGTTATGTTGCTTGAATGAATAGCTAAATAAAGAAGATTCTCAAAGATGAAATTATCTTAACAAAACTATTTCTCAAAGTATCTGAGACCTCTGGTGGTCATGCTAATCATCACACAATCTTCTTAGAAAGCTTTCTGTCATCAACATGAATACAACTACCATTAGTATGGATTCACATTTATCTCTTACATGACATCTGTCTATGAATCAACCCAAAAGGATATTATACTGTGTCATAAAAAATATTAGACACAGGTATAATTTCATTTGATGGTGCAATCTTTCCAATCCATTAGGGTCATCAAATATGAAATCCTAATATGAGAGTCCTATAAACATTGAAGTTTAGCTTCTCTATAAGAGGATCCATATCCCAACTTACACCAGAGAGATTAGTGAAAATTTTTCTTTATTATTAAATCATTTAAAATTCTTATAAATTATATAAGAGAGAGAATTATACTTGTATGTGTGTCACACTTCAACTATATAGTCCTTGTACTATAATTAATTACTCTTGATGTGTCATTAAGAAAATTTTATAATAATAGAAAAATCTCAATGCATTTTGAGCAAGAAGTATTCTGAATACAAATTCATGATCATAATGGCCCCAACTTTATAGTCAAAGTTGTCGCCTTGACAAGACAAACTCAATGATTTTTAAAGTGATCCAATTTTAGTCCAAATAAACCCAGATCAAACACTTAAAGTATAATCAAACGATTTGATGCATCAATTTTACGATTAAATGATTTCAAAAATTGGCATGTTTATAGTCAAATTGAGTGACTCGCCTAAGATAATTCAAAGAGCCTAATATCGTTCAATTCTGATGTTATTAAGACACTCAAAGATTTAAAAAAAAACATTTATAATTAAGATAACCAATGTGAATAGTCTAATGATGTGTTTTTGAAGAGTGAAAATTTTACCAAAATAACCCATTCAAAAACTATAAATAGGCCCCCATTCCTCATTTGATAGGGGGAGAAAGAGAGCTAGTGAACTGACTACAAAAGCTTAACACTTCGAGTTTCAACTGTTGTTGCCCACTACCAAGGTTTACTGCTGACCACCAAAATTCATCACTAACCACCAAAAGTCATCGTTGACCATCACATGTAATTTGTTATGGTGAACTCTGAACAATATAACAACTAACTAAAGTCTTTGTAGATAACTATTATTGTTGTATACACAAACATCATCTTGTAACCCCACCTTAATGCAGAAGAAGAGTGGAGCTTCTGACTTTCAATTATATAGTGGATTACATTTGACTGAGGTAGATCTTATGATTTTTTTCCTTTTTCAGGATTTTTTTTTCATGTAAGAAATTTGGTCTTTTACATTTATCTTTTACCATAAATAACTATCCATAAAGTATCTCCGTATACTTTTATCAAAATTATAGTCATTCATAACACTCATATAGCCACATAAGTCATTATATGTACCATGAAAACATTTACACAGGCTTACACATCGTGCACGCACACACACAAACACAGACACAGAGGCACACACATTTAATTTATAACCTCAAAAAATATTCATATCATTACTAGCACGTTATATAACTTACACTAATATATTGTTACCATATTTGTAAGAGATTTCATAAAAAAATATTCACATCTCAAATGTCTCTTATTTCACCCTCCTTCCCCTTCCCTGAAAGTAGTAAATATTGCATGTGCAATTAATTGAAAGCACGAAGCTTACTACTTAGTTGCAGAAAATCTACAAAACAATTTAACACTTGAAGAACCAATAAGCAAAATCATCAATATGTTATTATATCCAATGTATCCTACTGACTAATAAGAACCATAAGCTATGTACCTTCTCGAGCTCCCCATCACTCCGTTCTCATACTTTTAGGTTCTTAATTTATGTTACGTAATGTGGTGTCCTTGATATTTATTTGAAAATAATATTGATTATAAAATTTTTGTTCATTCTTTTAGGTGATGCATATGATATCATAACTCACAAGTAAAGATTGTAGTATTTATGATATAGTTATTGATGTGTGTTAGAAGATTCGTGGCGGTGGAGTAATGAATTTTCGTCTCAATGTTGTACAAAAATTCAGTACACACTCGGATAAATGAAATAAAACAACTATTAGAGACACTAAAAGTTTTTACGTGAAAAACTCGGAAAGGAAAAAAATCACGTAGTTTGACCCAAATAAAATGTTTCATTATGAGTTAATAATTACAATTATAGCTTCTTTTTCTATAGAAAGAAAATGATTACACAATTATTCGAGTTACAATGTTCATACATAGAAGTACTTGTTGCCTCGTAGTAGAGAGTGGTTGCAGTGCGGAGTAATTGTTGGAGCTTCAGTACACGATTTTTTGGGGTCAGGCCAACGGTTTGGATAATGCACTACTTTGTAGGTTGCTACTGTGGTGTCAGTTGTTGCTTATAATGATGTTTCGCCATACGGAACGGGTGGCGGCTCATGGTGTCGCAAACCACCTTCAGCTGCCGACAAACAGTGGTTAATGGTGGTTAGAGACTGTAGAAGATGGAGATGTTTGTGGATTGTCAGTGCCTAATACTCGACCTTTGCTCCAACTTCTCAAAGCTTTGGTCTTCATCTGGCTAATAGTTTAGTTCTGCTATCAAGAAAAGGGTAGGGTTCCATTTATAGAGTCCAATTTAAAAATAAAGAATGAATTGGGACCTCTTTGGTCAGACAACCTAGGGAAATTTTCTTGATCAGATGGTGTGCTGTGGACATTTAAATATCTTAATGAAGTTGAAATTGAGTGATCTTGGTCTCATTTGATTCATCTTATTGAGACACTCAATTTGACTATAATCTTGCCAAATTTTGAATTCGTTTGACCTTCGATTATGCACAAAAACTTCTAAAAATAGCTTTGCTATACTTCGAGATTCATTTAGGATGATCGAAATTTGTTAATGGTGTATTAGTTGACCTCCTATTTTTGGACGAGACCAACTCCACCATCCAAAAATATATCAAAAAATATAAAATTATAGTTTTTTTGTTGTATCTTCCACACACACACACACACACACACACACACACACACACACATATATATATATGAATTTGATTGAAAAAGGAACTCGTGGCTCCTTACGCGTTAATGATAATAGAGATAGTACAATTTTAGGAGGGAATGAGGATCCCTACTAAAAAGCAAAAAGATACATTGAAACCTAAGGGTTCCATTGAAACCTAAGGGTTCCTCCGTCCACATACAACTCCACACAAAAAAGGACATAGAACAAACTATCTNTGATAATAGAGATAGTACAATTTTAGGAGGGAATGAGGATCCCTACTAAAAAGCAAAAAGATACATTGAAACTTAAGGGTTCTTCCGTCCACATACAACACCATACAAAAAAGGACATAAGACAAACTATCACTTCCAAAATTACATGTAACCCAAAAAGATATGTCAAACAAAAGTAGTATTCCAAGAATGAACTTGTAGGAAAAGTGCAAAATGGAACTATGCAATGTNGATACATTGAAACCTAAGGGTTCCTCCGTCCACATACAACACCACACAAAAAAGGACATAGAACAAACTATCTGTTCCAAAATTACATGTAACCCAAAAAGATATGTCGATCAAAAGTAGTATTCCAAAAATGAACTTGTAGGGAAAGTGCAAAACGGAACTATGCAATCCATAAGTCCAATCATCTTGCAAATGCACAATCTTTAAATCTAAGCGCAAAATTGTGACAAAGTAACAGTCCTGGAGGAGAAACAAAATTATAAAATGNCAAAATTACATGTAACCCAAAAAGATATGTCAATCAAAAGTAGTATTCCAAAAATGAACTTGTAGGGAAAGTACAAAACGGAACTATGCAATCCGTAAGTCCAATCATCTTGCAACTGCACAATCTTCAAATCTAAGCGCAAAATTGTGACAAAGTAACAGTCCTGGAGGAGAAACAAAATAGTAAAATGCCGTCGTCTAAGAAACTAAAATATTGCCATCAAAAAGGGAGCCATGTGCCTCCCAATAAAACCTCTTCTCTTGCCTCCAAACAAACATATATAAGTGCTTGATGTACACCACCCAGCAAAAAGGAAAGATCCAAATGAGAATGGGATAAAACAAGCAATCAAAACCCTGCAGTACAACAACCTCAAGCACGTAAATATGGGACATCAATAATATCACAATGAATCAAATTTGAGAGGGGAGGAGGGGGGTTTGCCCAAAATAAATGCCATTGTACCCACGTTTAGCCAGCCAATCTGCAAGCATATTTCCTTCCCGATTAACAAAATTATACTGAATAGAGATATTAGAGCTAGCCACCATACAACCTATTCAATTAATCAAAATCATCATATTCCAAAGAGGCTTTACCTTGCCCGTTAAAGTATGAAAAAGAACTTGAGAATCAGTTTCAATAATGAGATTAAAGAAGCCAAAGGAAATGGCAGTATGTAGAGCACCANTCCAAATATAAAAAAAAATATAGACAACCTTCAAATTCAAAACTTTGATCATAATTTTTTTAATCAAATATCCAGCTAATACTTATCTTTTATAATACCACAAATTATGAGCCGTAAAATTAAATTTCATATATACAATTCAAATATAATAATAAAAATTTTCAAACATTTAATAAACTTTTTTTTAGCTTTTCCTCAAAAAAAAAAAATCTAAATAATTTTTTTGCTAGTTTTTTGGGGACTAATAAGTACAAAATATAATATATGTTATTCGAACTCACAATTTATTAGCGTATATTATGTCAGGAGACCTAACGTAGAGGTACGTTCGAATTCTAATAGTAGTTGTATTATAAGAATATCCCGCCGTGTTACAGGAAATTCCATCAGCATTATTTGTAAAAAGTGAAGTGTTATTCGATTACTTTGCACTGTTATTGGAATATTCCCCCTCGTTGCTTGATTTGAGGCTGTGTTATCGACATATTTCCCGTGTTATTTTAATTTCATTATGTTATTGGAATAACACAACGCCAAATCAAGTAATGGGGGAAATATTCAAATAACACTTCATTTTCTATAGATAACGTGATAAAATATTTCTATAACATAGCGGGATATTTTTATAACACCAATCTGAACGTAGCTCTACATTCAGAGTATTGATGTAATATTTTTCCACAATTTATACCTTCAAATCNATAAGTACAAAATATAATATATGTTATTCGAACTCACAATTTATTAGCGTATATTATGTCAGGAGACCTAACATAGAGGTACGTTCGAATTCTAGTAGTAGTTCTGTTATAAGAATATTCCGCCGTGTTACAAGAATATTCCATCAGCGTTATTTGTAAAAAATGAAGTTTTATTCGAGTATTATGTGATGTTATTCGATTACTTTGCGGTGTTATTGGAATATTCCCCCTTGTTACTTAATTTGAGGCTGTGTTATCAGCATATTCCCCGTGTTATTTTAATTTTCATTCTGTTATTGGAATAACACTACGCCAAATCAAGTAACGCCAGAAATATTCAAATAACATTTCATTTTCCACAAATAATGCTGATGAAATATTTTTATAACATAGCGGGATATTTCTATAACACCAATCTGAACATAGCTCTACGTTCAGAGTCCTGATGTAATATTTTTTCCACAATTTATACCTTCAAATTTTAAAATTTTCTAATAAAATATTATAAAATAGATAACATAATTTTTAATTTTAAAAAACAAAATCTTCAATTAGGCTGGATTTATTTTGCTCCTCGTCGGCACGAGCGGTCCCACCGATGAGCATTAAACGGAATCCATAGAGGGAGTCACGTGGCTTTGCGGCGGAGAGCCCAACGGCTGATGCGGCGGCAGCCCATGTCCGCATCGCAATGGCTATTATCTGCCGACTGTGGGGACCACATCAACTCTTTACATATTTTTTTACGGTGACGGCGCCGTTAATTTTGACCAGCTGTCCCTCGTCGAGTCTGCCTAGGTCCCATAGCTTTCCCTTCCTTGTAGTTTACACTTTTCCGCTGCTGTCTTTCGCCACAAACTCGGTCACATTGGCGGCCACACGTCGTCATGTTTCCGTGCGGGGCGGGTGCCGTCGCTCTCGTGGTCGGCACGTATTAAAGAGCATCCGTTGGCGGGCCCCAGTATTTTACGTTTTTTTTTTTTGGAGCATTTACATTCATACCACCAAATTCTTATGCATTCACCGACGTAACAATTATATTGAACATTTTGCACTGTGATTAGGGGTGAGCCAAACTTGGGCTCAAACTCGTGTTCGGCTCGTTTATATTTCTAACTTAAAAAGTATTTTTGTGTTCGACTCATTTGCTTAGTGAGCCGAACATGAGTTATTCACGAACAAAAAATCATTTTGACAACCCTAATCACATAGTTATAAGAAGTTAAGGGAAGTGGCAAGATTTAAAAATTATTGTTTATATTAAAATATCATTTGAATCTAATTTAATAATTTTTATTATATTTTCTTATTTAATAATTTCAATTGATTATAATCCTTTGTATTCTTATAGTCAGTTAATTTTTTTAAAAATATTATATATATACATATATATATATATAAATAATTGGTGAGTATTATTTCGGGCCAAAACGAGCCGAACATGAACGAATAAGTCTTTGTTCATATTCGGCTCGTTAACTTACCAAACGAGCCGAACTCAAGCTTCTTAAGGAGCCGAATACGAGCTGTTCGCGAACAACGAGCCGTTTTGACATTCCTAACTGTGATACATAAAAAATAACACCTTCATAACTAAAAAAAGAGTTAAATATTCATTTCGATGTAGGTGAAGGGGCTTGTATGTAAAAATTGAAATCTAGAAGATGCTAAATTTGTAAATATAAATGAATTGATTGGTATGCATGTAATTTTTGTTGATAGATTGAGCTATATAGATTTCAAACGGGAAAGGCTTTCATTAGAGGGAAAATTTGTCTTTAGGGAGACAAAATTTCAAGAATATTATGCATATCAACATCTTGTTCCTTCAATAAGGCTTGAATATATAGTTTTATTATAGCTTTGTCCCTCATTTTGTGTTTGCAAATTTAGTCCAACCTTTTTTTTATTGATTTAATCAAACCTGTTGAGGTTTTCGATCTATAAAAGTCACAAATGATACTTTTTTTCGAGTGAAATCATTACGTTCTGCTCAGATAGGTGCGGATGATAGTATATTTTATGATTGATAAAATATCATCACAGTACCATCAATAACATCAAAAATACCACATACTTCGACCAACTTGCATATCAACTTGACGAAATCTACAAAATTAATCCAAAATAAACTGTAAGCTATATATAATCTATATCTATTTGATTCTTAGGGGCAGCTTGTGTTTATCCAGATAAGCCGCTTATGTGGAAACGCGGACCGCGGGATTCGACCCGTGTTTTGCTTTTAGTGTAAGAAAACTGATTGCATTCTCGGATAAGCTGCTCAAACGCAATTTCCAAATGGTGTGACGGTGTTTTAAAAATGTCGCCGCCGCGGATAAGCTGCCCCAAACGGAGCCGTGGCTTATACATAGCACTCACGACATTAACTAACAAGCTATAAAATCAATTTTTTGGGTCCCACAGGACTTGCATATCAATCACTTTATAAAACTTTACCCCATTCTAGTAATGGGGGTAAAAATTTAATATCCTATTTCACCATTAATTATAAATTTGTATTATATTTTAGGGGCATTTACATACAGACCACCAAATTCCAATGTATTTTATATATCAAGCACCACCTTTTACATTTATACCATCCAAATCTTTCATATCACATGCACAATTCCACCATTTTATTATTTAAAAGAATAAGTACACATTTTCATTCACAAGTAAGGTGGCAATAATGCAAAAATTGATGTTTAAGTGTTAAATATGTAAATTCATAGGAATTAAGTCCTATTTATATAAATATGTCTATATTTTCATTTCATGTTGAAGAATCTAAAAAAATAAAGTATAGCACATATGAAACATTTGATTAAAATAAATAAAGAGTTCATGAAATTAAATTAATATTATAATATAAAATATGTAATTCGTAATGTCTATTCATAATCTAACTCTAAAAAATAATTAAAATATGGTTTACTTATAATTGAACTGTTTAGGTCAAGTTAAATTTTCATTCAGTTGATTTAATTTTATCGAAAATTCGATTGGTTCAGTTTTTCGAATATTGGATTTCGGTTGAAATTTTTCTGACCAAATTACAAACTGATCTAGTCAAACCGACTGAATGCTTACCCCTCGAAAAGAAGCAAAGAGACTTATACTTCCAGTTTTATGGTCAAAAAGGTAAAATAATAAAATTTCGTAAGCCTTTAATAAATAGGGTTGTGATACCTCTCCTATCGAGCGAGTTAAAATAAATGTCGAATAAGACATGTCAGTTTAAAATTTTAATGAAATGAGTTACATACCAATTACTTAATGTGGAGAAGCTTTAGTAATGCATATCAAGTTAATTTTCCTTCTATGTTAGGAAGCCAATGGCTAGGTTAAGAAAGCTTATATGGATCCTCTTAGTACCAAAATCAACCTTTAATTTGTCATGAATGGTTGAATTAACATTCAATTTCTTTAGGAGGATTCTCATCTTCTGGCCCAAACTATTTATAGGTCACCTATCCCTTCTTGTTTGGGTTATCTTTTTGTAATTTAGGTTCTCAATCTCTCACTATTTAATACATTTACTAGTTTGGGTTATCCTAAAATTTATTCCTTCACCAATTTTTACTTTGATTAAAATAACTAAAATCCAAGCCTATATGATCTAATTATTAAAATTCTTATCTTATCAAAAGAATTTTAATTGTAGATGCATTGTAGTTATGTTGCTTGAATGAATAGCTAAATAAAGAAGATTCTCAAAGATGAAATTATCTTAACAAAACTATTTCTCAAAGTATCTGAGACCTCTGGTGGTCATGCTAATCATCACACAATCTTCTTAGAAAGCTTTCTGTCATCAACATGAATACAACTACCATTAGTATGGATTCACATTTATCTCTTACATGACATCTGTCTATGAATCAACCCAAAAGGATATTATACTGTGTCATAAAAAATATTAGACACAGGTATAATTTCATTTGATGGTGCAATCTTTCCAATCCATTAGGGTCATCAAATATGAAATCCTAATATGAGAGTCCTATAAACATTGAAGTTTAGCTTCTCTATAAGAGGATCCATATCCCAACTTACACCAGAGAGATTAGCGAAAATTTTTCTTTATTGTTAAATCATTTAAAATTCTTATAAATTATATAAGAGAGAGAATTATACTTGTATGTGTGTCACACTTCAACTATATAGTCCTTGTACTATAATTAATTACTCTTGATGTGTCATCAAGAAAATTTTATAATAATAGAAAAATCTCAATGCATTTTGAGCAAGAAGTATTCTGAATACAAATTCATGATCATAATGGCCCCAAATTTATAGTCAAAGTGGTCGCCTTGACAAGACAAACTCAATGATTTTTAAAGTGATCCAATTTTAGTCCAAATAAACCCAGATCGAACATTTAAAGTATAATCAAACGATTTGATGCATCAATTTTACGATTAAATGATTTAAAAAATTGGCATGTTTATAGTCAAATTGAGTGACTCACCTAAGATACTTCAAAGAGCCTAATATCGTTCAATTCTGATGTTATTAAGACACTCAAAGATTTAAAAAAAACATATATAATTAAGATAACCAATGTGAATAGTCTAATGATGTGTTTTTGATGAGTTAAAATTTTACCAAAATAACCCATTCAAAAACTATAAATAGGCCCCCATTCCTCATTTGATAGGGGGAGAAAGAGAGCTAGTGAACTGACTACAAAAGCTTAACACTTCGAGTTTCAACTGTTGTTGCCCACTACCAAGGTTTACTGCCGACCACCAAAATTCATCACTAACCACCAAAAGTCATCTTTGGCCATCACATGTAATTTGTTATGGTGAACTCCGAACAATATAACAACTAACTAAAGTCTTTGTAGATAACTATTATTGTTGTATACACAAACATCATCTTGTAACCCCACCTTAATGCAGAAGAAGAGTGGAGCTTCTGACTTTCAATTATATAGTGGATTACATTTGACTGAGGCAGATCCCATGATTTTTTTCCTTTTTTAGGATTTTTTTTCATGTAAGAAATTTGGTCTTTTACATCTATCTTTTACCATAAATAACTGTCCATAAAGTATCTTCGTATATTTTTATGAAAATTATAGTCATTCATAACACTCATATAGCCACATAAGTCATTATATGTACCATGAAAACATTTACACAGGCTTACACATCGTGCACGCACGCACACAAACACAGACACTGAGGCACACACATTTAATTTACAACCTCAAAAAATATTTATATCATTACTAGCACGTTATATAACTTACACTAATATATTGTTACCATATTTGTAAGAGATTTCATAAATTTTAAAAAAATATTCACATCTCAAATGTCTCTTATTTCACCCTCCTTCCCCTTCCCTGAAAATAGTAAATATTGCATGTGCAATTAATTGAAAGCACGAAGCTTACTACTTAGTTGCAGAAAATCTACAAAACAATTTAACACTTAAAGAACCAATAAGCAAAATCATCAATATGTTATTATATCCAATGTATCCTACTGACTAATAAGAACCATAAGCTATGTACCGAGCTCCCCATCACTCCGTTCTCATACTTTTAGGTTCTTAATTTATGTTACGTAATGTGGTGTCCTTGATATTTATTTGAAAATAATATTGATTATAAAATTTTTGTTCATTCTTTTAGGTGATGCATAAGATATCATAAATCACAAGTAAAGATTGTAGTATTTATGATATAGTTATTGATGTGTGTTAGAAGATTCGTGGCGGTGGAGTAATGAATTTTCGTCTCAATGTTGTACAAAAATTCAGTACACACTCGGATAAATGAAATAAAACAACTATTAGAGACACTAAAAGTTTTTACGTGGAAAACTCGGAAAGGAAAAAAATCACGTAGTTTGACCCAGATAAAATGTTTCATTATGAGTTAATAATTACAAGTATAGCTTCTTTTTCTTTAGGAAGAAAATGATTACACAATTTTTTGAGTTACAATGTTCGTACATAGAAGTACTTGTTGCCCCGCAGTAGAGAGTGGTTGCAGTGCGGAGTAATTGTTGGAGCTTCAGTACACGGTTTTTCGGGGTCAGGCCAACGTTTTGGATAATGCACTACTTTGTAGGTTGCTATTGTGGTGTCAGTTGTTGCTTATAATGATGTTTCGCCATAAGGAACGGGTGGCGGCTCATGGTGTCGCAAACCACCTTCAGTTGCCGACAAGCAGTGGTTAATGGTGGTTAGAGACTGTAGAAGATGGAGATGTTTGTGGATTGTCAGCGCCTAATACTCGACCTTTGCTCCAACTTCTCAAAGCTTTGGTCTTCATTTGGCTAATAGTTTAGTTCCGCTATCAAGAAGGGGGTAGGGTTCCATTTATAGAGTCCAATTTGAAAATAAAGAATGAATTGGGACCTCTTTGATCAGACAACCTAGGGAAATTTTCTCGATCAGATGGTGTGCTGTGGAGTTGAAATTGAGTGATCTTGGTCTCATTTGATTCATCTTATTGAGACATTCAATTTGACTATAATCTTGCCAGATTTTGAATTTGTTTGACACTTCGATTATGCACAAAAACTTCTAAAAATAGCTTTGCTATACTTCGAGATTCATTTAGGATGATCGAAATTTGTTAATGGTGTATTAGTTGACCTCCTATTTTTGGACGAGACCAACTCCACCATCCAAAAATATATCAAAAAATATAAAATTATAGTTTTTTTGTTGTATCTTCCACACACACACACACACACACACACACACACACACACACATATATATATATGAATTTGATTGAAAAAGGAACTCGTGGCTCCTTACGCGTTAATGATAATAGAGATAGTACAATTTTAGGAGGGAATGAGGATCCCTACTAAAAAGCAAAAAGATACATTGAAACCTAAGGGTTCCTCCGTCCACATACAACACCACACAAAAAAGGACATAGAACAAACTATCTGTTCCAAAATTACATGTAACCCAAAAAGATATGTCGATCAAAAGTAGTATTCCAAAAATGAACTTGTAGGGAAAGTGCAAAACGGAACTATGCAATCCATAAGTCCAATCATCTTGCAAATGCACAATCTTTAAATCTAAGCGCAAAATTGTGACAAAGTAACAGTCCTGGAGGAGAAACAAAATTATAAAATGTCGTCGTCTAAGAAACTGAAATATTGCCACCAAAAAGGGAGCCATGTGCCTCCCAATAAAACCTCTTCTCTTGCCTCCAAACAAAACATATATAAGTGCTTGATGTACACCACCCAACAAAAAGGAATGATCCAAATGAGAATGGGATAAAACAAGCAATCAAAACCCTGCAGTACAACAACCTCAAGCACGTAAATAGGGGACATCAATAATATCACCATGAATCAAATTTGAGAGGGGGGAGGGGGGTTTGCCCAATATAAATGCCATTGTACCCACGTTTAGCCAGCCAATCTGCAGGCATATTTCCTTCCCGATTAACAAAATTATACTGAATAGAGATATTAGAGCTAGCCATCATACAACCTATTCGATTAATCAAAATCATCATATTCCAAAGAGGCTTTACCTTGCTCGTTAAAGTGTGAAAAAGAACTTGAGAATCAGCTTCAATAATGAGATTAAAGAAGCCAAAGGAAATGGCAGTATGTAGAGCACCCAAAATAGCCATAATTTCAGCTCCAAAGGAGAAGATGCAAAGCAAGGTGAAGCAAAGAAAACCAGACACTGACCACTAGCATCCTGAAATAAACCTCCAATTCCAGACTTCTCACTATTAAAACTACCATCAATTTTACCCTTAATCCACCCAGGGAAAGGAGGAGACCACTTAATTAAGGTTGGTTTATGAACATTGCACTGCTGAGAAATATTACCTCCCAGCGCATTAGAGGCTTTAAATAAGTTGGCAACAATAAGAGCAACCAGATTATGGGGGGTATGAGATGAGTTCTCATACTTTTGACTATTTCTTCCAACCCAAATAAACCACAGAACAATCATAAGGAAATAATGAAGCTTCTTGTGATAGTAATCAGAGTTCTTCCAAGTTTCCAGGATATTCTTAATGTGGAATCTAATTATCCATCTTAAATCAAAATATGAACCAATATGATGTTAAACAATGGAAGCAAAATTACATTCATAAAATAAATGATTAGGAGATTCAGCTTCTTGCTTACAAACATAACAAACAGAGGCCAACTTTAAACCCTTCATTTTAAGGATGTCATCAAGAGGTAGAAGATTATGAAACAATCTTCCAAATAAAGAAAGAGATAGAAGGGGAGATGAATTGGTGCCAAGTATAATTACTCCAATACCACTAAGGATGGTTGTAGAGTTGAGTGTATAGCATTTTAGTGATAGAGACATTAGAAAGTAGTTTCCACATAGGAACATCTATAGAGGTAGTATTAATAGGGATGTTAGCAATCGAAGTAGCTTCTTCACCAACAAGAGTCCACAACTTGGCGATATTCCAGTCTCCGTTAATCCAGTAATCCCTAACCATAAGATCTTTATCAGAGATGGAATAAGATAAACTTGACAGATGGGAAGCACTCCAGTGATCATTCCATAAAGAGACATTTCCTTCCCCAATATCCCAAAAAATAAAGTGGGAAGCCACCTTCCGAGCAAGAATGATAGCTTTCCAAATTTTGGAATCACCCACATGCCAGGAAGCAACAAAAGGGTGAACATGAGTGCAATACTTGTGTAAAAGAAATTGAGACCAAAGAGAATCTTAGGCTCTAAATTTGTACCAAAGTTTGCATATATTAATATCAATAATTTCTTTAAGGGTTTTAAACCCAAGCCCCCCTGACTTACAAGATTTATAAACTTTCTTCCAACTAGCCCATATTTTAGATGATCTATTCCCACGACAAAGAAATTTATTAAAGAGAACTTCAAGAGTATTTTGTGTGTTTTTCCTTATTTTCAGTACTTGCATAGAATATAAGGGAATACTGCATAATACACTTTTAAGGAGAGTGAGCCTACCCCCATTAGACAAGAAATTGTTTCTCCAATCATTGATTTTAGATTTGATAGTCTCCACCACGTCATCCATTTGAGTTTGTTTCCTCCTTCCCCTTAGAAAGTTGACCCCAAGGTATTTAAGAGTGAGCTTTGTTATCTTGCAACCAGTGTAAACAAAATCCCACTTATGAATGTTTTGATTTACCCTGCTGCCAAAATAAATGGAACACTTATCCAGGTTAAAGAGTAGGCCAGAGGCATCCTGAAAATCTTTGAGCAAATTCATCATAGCTTTGATGGTAGGATTACTAGCATTGGGAAACAAGATGGCATCATCAGCATAAGCCAGATGGCTAATAACAATTTTTGATATATGAGAGTATTGAAAGTGAGGATGAGTTTGATGCAACCTGTTTATGAGTCTAGAGAGGTAATGAAAAGCAATAATAAAGATGGTATAGGGGAGAGGGGGTCTCCCTGCTTAATTCCTCTAGCAGTGGAGAAGAAACCAAAAGATTTACCGTTAATAAGAATGTTGTAGTGGTTATTGGCTAACCATCTCTTAATAAGTAAGCAAAAATCCTCTTTAAAGCCCTTAGCTTTAAGGATATTTATAATAAAGTCCCAATTTATGGTGTCAAAGGCTTTTCCTATGTTAAGTTTGAAGACCATGTTCCCACCTCTGCATTTTTTATCAAGATCTTCAATCAATTCCTCAGCAAGCAAGATATTATCTGTAATATCTCTACCTTTTATAAAAGCTGATTGTTGAGGAGATATAATTTTCCCAAGAAAAGGGTGCAGCCTAGTGACAATAATTTTACTCAGTACCTTAGAGATAAAGGTAGTGAGTGAAATACTTCAGAAATTATCCCAAGTAATTTTTTCATGCCCTTTAGGAATGAGAACAACGGAAGTAGAGCTGAAGTAATTACCAAAGTCTTCTCCTAGAAAGAAAATTTGAATAGCATTAACCACTTCTTGTTTAATGATATCCCAACACTTAACATAAAAAGCAGAAGAGTATCCATCAGGACCAGGAGACTTATTGGAGTTTATGGATTTGAGAGGAGAGAGATTTTTTGCTTTATCAGGAACATGAGCAAGAGATAAACTATTAATATAATCAAACTCATCCTCAAAAACCAAAGCATCAACAGTAGTGGTAATAGAATTTTGCTGAAGTAGCTTTGTAAAATGAAGAACGACACTCTCACCAATCTCATCAAGATTTGTTAAAGTTTGGCCTTCATCATTTTTAATTGTGAGGATGCAATTAATATTTTGCCTATGTTTTAAGGTGGCATGGAAGTAGTTGGTATTTCTATCGCCCGCAGTGAAATGGAGATCATTAGCTTTTTGTTGCAAAAGACCTTCCTCAATGTTAATGGCATCCAATAATTTCAAGTGCGCTTGAGCAGTGAGGTTAAACATCTCAGGTGAAGAGGAAGCCTGAGATTCCAAAATATCAACCTCTTCTTGGGCTTCCAGGACTTTAGAGTGCACATTACCAAAAATCTGGTGGTTCCATTTTCGAAGATGTGGAGCTAATTTTTTATAGAGTTGCCAGAGAATATACCAAGGTGAGCCAGCTCCATCAAAGGACTAAACTTGTTCAACAATGCTATATATATATATATATATATATACATAAAAACCATGGGTGGTGGCTGGTTCATCTGTTGCTTTGCTAGGGTTTCGGCAGAATTGCTCATAATGCTGCTGTAGATGGCCTAATCTTTGCTATCCCATTACTTCAACTGGATTCTTTACTCTCATTACTGGATCTTGCAAGTTCTACTATTCTTTAAGATTTTACATTTTTCTGGGTTTTGGCTTTTTCAAATTTTTACTGTTCCATTGATTAGCCCACTGTTTTGCTGTTTTGTTTGTCTCCTACCTACTGTGGGGTTGGTTTTCGCTTTTGGTTTTTCTCTGGAAGTTGACAACTCACGGTCAACTCTATCTCTGATAAGGTTTTCTATACTGTTCCATTGCTTAGCCTCACTATTTTCTTGTTGTTTTTGTTTGGTTGGTTGCTTGGAATCTTCTACCTACTGTGTGGTTGATCTCTTTTGGATTCACTGGCAGTTGACAACTTTAGGTCAGCTCTATCTCTGATAAGGATTTTTCAATGATGTCTGACCCAACTCCAATTGATATTGCCACAATTATTCAGTGGGCCAAGGCTACTTTTGCTAACATTGTTGGGAAAGGTCAGGAGAAAGTTCAGAATCCTGATGATTTGGTTTTCCCTCAAGAATATCATGAGGTTAATGACCATCTCTTCAAACCCATATGCAAGAAATGTGGGAAATTGGCTATCTACTTTACTGAAGAGGACCTAAATGGTCTTACTGAATGTCAAAGATTCACCTTAATTGTTAAATTTCAACTTGGCAATCCTAAGATGGAATCTGTGAGAAGATATTTTGATGGGCTGAAATTNGAGATTCAACTTCTTGCTTACAAACATAACAAACAGAGACCAACTTTAAACCCTTCATTTTAAGGATGTCATCAAGAGGTAGAAGATTATGAAACAATCTTCCAAATAAAGAAAGAGATAGAAGGGGAGATGAATTGGTGCCAAGTATAATTACTCCAATACCACTGAGGATGGTTGTAGAGTTGAGTGTATAACATTTTAGTGATAGAGACATTAGAAAGTAGTTCCACATAGGAACATCTCTAGAGGTAGTATTAATAGGGATGTTAGCAATGGAAGTAGCTTCTTCACCAACAAGAGTCCACAACTTGGCAATATTCCAATCTCCGTTAATCCAGCAATCCCTAACCATAAGATCTTCATCAGAGATGGAATAAGGTAAACTTGAAAGATGGGAAGCACTCCAGTGATCATTCCCGAAAGAGACATTTCCTTCCCCAATATCCAAAAAAATAAAGTGGGAAGCCACCTTCCGAGCAAGAATGATAGCTTTCCAAATTTTGGAATCACCCACATGCCAGGAAGCAACAAAAGGGTGAACATGAGTGCAATACTTGTGTAAAAGAAATTGAGACCAAAGAGAATCTTAGGCTCTGAATTTGTACCAAAGTTTGCACATATTAATATCAATAATTTCTTTAAGGGTTTTAAACCCAAGCCCCCCTGACTTACAAGATTTATAAAGTTTCTTCCAACTAGCCCATATTTTAGATGATCTATTCCCACGCCAAAGAAATTTATTAAAGAAAACTTCAAGAGTATTTTATTTTCAGTACTTGCATAGAATATAAGGGAATACTGCATAATACACTTTTAAGGAGAGTGAGCCTACCCCCATTAGACAAGAAATTGTTTCTCCAATCATTGATTTTAGATTTGATAGTCTCCACCACGTCATCCATTTGAGTTTGTTTCCTCCTTCCCCTTAGCAAGTTGACCCCAAGGTATTTAAGAGGGAGCTTTGCTATCTTGCAACCAGAGTAAACAAAATCCCACTTTTCAGTGTTTTGATATACCTTGCTGTCAAAATAAATGGAACACTTATCCAGGTTAAAGAGTAGGCCAGAGGCATCCTGAAAATCTTTGAGCAAATTCATCATAGCTTTGATGGTAGGCTTACTAGCATTGGAAAACAAGATGGCATCATCAGCATAAGCCAGATGGCTAATAAAAATTTTTAATATATGAGAGTATTGAAAGTGAGGACGAGTCTGATGCAACCTGTTTATGAGTCTCGAGAGGTAATCAAAAGCAATAATAAAGATGGTAGGGGAGAGGGGGTCGCCCTGCTTAATTCCACTAGCAGTGGAGAAGAAACCAAAAGATTTACCGTTAATAAGAATGCTGTAGTGGTTATTGGCTAACCATCTCTTAATAAGTAAGCAAAAATCCTCTTTAAAGCCCTTAGCTTTAAGGATATTTAGAATAAAGTCCCAATTTATGGTGTCAAAGGCATTTCTTATGTCAAGTTTAAAGAGCATGTTCCCACCTCTACATTTTTTGTCAAGATCTTCAATCAATTCCTCAGCAAGCAAGATATTATCTATAATATCTCTACCTTTTATAAAAGCCAATTGTTGAGGAGATATAATTTTCTCAAGAAAAGGGTGCAGCCTAGTGACAATAATTTTACTCAGTACCTTAGAGATAAAGGTAGTGAGTGAAATAGGTCAGAAATTGTCCCAAGTAATTTTGTCATGCCCTTTAGGAATGAGAACAACAGAAGTAGAGCTGAAGTAATTACCAGGGTATTCTCCTAGAAAGAAACTTTGAATATCATTAACCACTTCTTGTTTAATGATATCCCAACACTTAACATAAAAAGCAGAAGAGTATCCATCAGGACCAGGAGACTTATTGGAGTTTATGGATTTTAGAGCAGAGAGAATTTTTGCTTCATTAGGAACATGAGAAAGAGATAAACTATTAATATAATCAAACTCATCCTAAAAAACCAAAGCATCAACACTAGTGGTAATAGAATTTTGCTGAAGTAGCTTTGTAAAATGAAGAACGACACTCTCACCAATCTCATCAAGATTTGTTAAAGTTTGGCCTTCATCATTTTTAATTGTGAGGATGCAATTAATATTCCGCCTATGTTTTAAGGTGGCATGGAAGTAGTTGGTATTTCTATTGCCCGCAGTGAAATGGAGATCATTAGCTTTTTGTTGTAAAAGACCTTCCTCAATGTTAATGGCATCCAATAATTTGNTTGGTGGGATAATTGGTCTTTGGAAGGCTGCCTTCTTCAGGATCATAATGCCCCAGCCTCTCCATTGCTTGTGAAGGACATCTGGGAACAAGATAAGTGGAATCTTACTCCAATTCTTCCTTTANATATATATATATATATATATATATATATATATATATATATATATATAAACATAAAAACCATGGGTGGTGGCTGGTTCATCTGTTGCTCTGCTAGGGTTTTGGCATAATGGCTCATAATGCCGCTGTAGATGGCCTAATCTTTGCTATCCCATTACTTTCAACTAGATTCTTTCCTCTCATTACTGGATCTTGCAAGTTCTACTATTCTCTAAGATTTTACATCTTCCTGGGTATTGGCTTTTTCAAATTTTTACTGTTCCATTGATTAGCCCACTGTTTTGCTGTTTTGTTTGTCTCCTACTTACTGTGGGATTGGTTTTTGCTTTTGGTTTTTCTCTGGCAGTTGACAACTCAAGGTCAACTCTATCTCTGATAAGGTTTTCTTTACTGTTCCATTGCTTAGCCTCACTATTTTCTTGCTGTTTTTGTTTGGCTGGTTGCTTGGAATCTCTTACCTCTTGTGTGGTTGATCTCTTTTGGATTCACTGGCTGTTGACAACTTTGGGTCAGCTCTATCTCTGATAAGGCTTTTTCAATGATGTCTGACCCAACTCCAATTGATATTGCCACCAATATTCAGTGGGACAAGGCTACTTTTGCTAACATTGTTGGGAAAGGTCAGGAGAAAGTTCAGAATTCTGATGATTTGGTTTTTCCTCAAGAATATCATGAGGGTAATGACCATCTCTTCAAACCCATATGCAAGAAAAGTGAGAAATTGGCTATCTACTTTACTGAAGAGGACCTAAATGGTCTTACTGAATGTCAAAGATTCACCTTAATTGGTAAATTTCAACTTGGTCATCCTAAGATGGAATCTGTGAGAAGATATTTTGATGGACTGAAATTCAAAGGGGCCTGAAAAGTAGGCCTACTTGATGGTAGGCACATACTTATTAATCTCTCAAGGGAGGAAGACTATGCTAGAATTTTTTTCTAAACAATCTATCTTGATTGAAGGAATCTCAATGAAGCTTTTAAAGTGGACTCCTGATTTTGATCCCAACAAAGAACTTCCCATTGTCCCCATTTGGTTTAAGTTACCTGGATAAACTACACTTTTTCAACCACAAAGTCCTCTTCAACATTGGCAAAGCTTTGGGAAGACCTCTGTAATTGGATGCCACCACTTTCAACTTATCTAGACCTTCTNCACCTCTATTGGTTAATGAATCTAATATGTTGGAATGTTAGGGGATTAGCACATCCTAAATCCCTTAATAGAATCCTAGCTCTCAATAGGATGTATAAACCTTGGATCATTGCTTTACTAGAACCAATGGTCACTAAAAATGTTAACAAAATTGTGAGGAAATTCCCTGGATTTCAGCTTCTTATTAACACTAAAAATAAAATATGGCTTCTTTTCAGAAAGGAAATTCATTGCACTATCCTTAAAGAGGGAGACCAATTTATCCATTTGAAGCTTAACTTCAGTTACTATTATGGATTTGCTACTTTCATATATGATGGCTGTACAACAACTGCTAGAATTGAACTCTGGCAACAGTTACAAGAGTTCAATACCTCTATAAGGGATTTTTGGTTAGTGGGGGGTGACTTCAACTGCCTCTCTTCACCTAATGATAAGAAGGGTGGGAGATCTTCTGATATCAATCAAATGAACACATTCAATAACAACATTCAGTCTGCTGGTCTTTTTCATTTGGGGTTTATTGACCCTAAGTTTACTTGGAGAAGGGGGAAGATTTGGGAGAGGCTTGATAGAGTTTTGGTAAAGGATATTTGGTTTAGAGATTTCCTACATACTTCTGCTCAACACTTGGCTATGAGTGGGTCTGATAATAGANCCCAAAATATCCATGAACCATTAACTGAGCAACTTCACCTCCTACCACATTATAATCAAATTGAACAAACCCTTTGTACTGAACATCCTACACTCCCTGTTGATCAAGAGATAAAAACTATTGAGTTACCAGAGGAAGACCCTTTGATTTTGCAATTAGCTAAAAATCTTGAAGATGGTTGGCAAGTCCAGAAAACAAAAAAGAAGAAATTGCCTTTGAAATTAAAGAATCTACTCCCCTCTTCATCTTCATTGGAGGATGCCCCCCCTCTATCTACTAGNCCACTTTCAACTTATCTAGACCTTCTGTAGCCAGAATTTTGGTTGAAAGAAATATTACTCTACCAGCTATGGAGGAAATTTGGTTAGGCACTAAGCATAGTGGATATTGGCAGAAAATTATAGCTGAACAAAGACCTTACTATTGCCATCATTGCAATATGTTTGGCCACACTGATGAGAAATGCTTTAGACTTCATCCCAACCTCAGAAAGAAGATTCCCAGACCTCATCTTGAGGAATTTGAATCACATGACACTGAGCTGCCAACTGCTGTTGACTGTGCTGTTAATGTTTCTGAGTTGTCAGGGACTAGGGTCCATGATGACACTGAACTAGAGCTACCCCAAGATATGGCAAAAGAGGATGTGGTACCAAATCCCCAAAATATCCATGAACCATTAACTGAGCAACTTCACCTCCTACCACATTATAATCAAATTGAGCAAACCCTTTGTACTGAACATCTTACACTCCTTGCTGATCAAGAGATAACAACTATTGAGTTACCAGAGGAAGACCCTTTGATTTTGCAATTAGCTAAATCTGTTGAAGATGGTTGGCAAGTCCAGAAAACAAAAAAGAGGAAATTGCCTTTGGAATTAAAGAATCTACTCCCCTCTTCATCTTCTTTGGAGGATGCCGCCCTCTATCTGCTAGTACCATTAGAACTAGGAGAAGAGGAAAATCCACCTCTATTGGTTAATGAATCTAATATGTTGGAATGTTAGGGGATTAGCACATCCTAAATCCCTTAATAGAATCCTAGCTCTCAATAGGATGTATAAACCTTGGATCATTGCTTTACTAGAACCAATGGTCACTAAAAATGTTAAATGAATTGTGAGGAAATTCCCTGAATTTCAGCTTCTTATTAACACTAACAATAAAATATGGCTTCTTTGCAGAAAGGAAATTCATTGCACTGTCCTTAAAGAGGGAGACCAATTTATCCATTTGAAGCTTAATATCAGTTACTATTATGGATTTGCTACTTTCATATATGATGGTTGTACAACAACTGCTAGAATTGAACTCTGGCAACAGTTACAAGAGTTCAATACCTTTATAAGGGATTTCTGGTTAGTGGGGGGTGACTTCAACTGCCTCTCTTCAACTAATGAGAAGAAGGGTGGGATATCTCCTGATATCAATCAAATGAACACATTCAATAACAACATTCAGTCAGCTGGTCTTTTTCATTTGAGGTTTATTGACCCTAAGTTCACTTGGAAAAGGGGGAAGATTTGGGAGAGGCTTGATAGATTTCTGGTAAATGATATTTGGTTTAGAGATTTCCTACATACTTCTGTCCAACACTTGGCTATGAGTGGGTCTTATAATAGACCTTTGCTCATTCAAATATCTTCCTCCTCTTCTAAAACTAAAGCCAAATTCAGATATCTTAATATGTGGTCAATGCATGGGGATTTCCTCAATCAAGTTTCAATGGCCTGGACTGATGTCCATCATCACATCCCAGGTATCAAGCTTTGGCTTTTACATAAAAAAGTCAGTAAACATCTTTCAAATTGAAACTGGGAGGTGGTGAANTGTTTGATAAGGAAAGGGAATTCACTAAAAGCCTATCTCTCACTAATATTCCTGATGAAAAGGAAATTTGGGGGAAGCTCTAAACTACATTGAAAGCACTAGAGTTGCTGGTCCTGATGGTTTCACTGCTGATTTTTATAAAAATGCCTGACTTATTGTGAAGGGTGAGGTTATTGCTACTGTCCAATGTTTTTTCTGGGGGGCTGACATCCCTAAATAATTTTCCTCATCTACCATTACCTTGGTTCCCAAGGACAAAACTCCTTACAAATGGGAAGATTTCGGACCCATTAGTATCACTTCTATTATATCTAAGATAATCAGCAAAGTATTGGTTCAAAGATTACAACCTCACTTAAATCAGCTTATTTGCAGGAATCAGTCAGCCTTCATCAAGGATAGAAGTATTGTTGATAATGTGCTTTTGGCCCAAGAATTGGTACTAGACTTGGACAAAATCACTAGAGGAGACAACTTAATTTTCAAATTGAATATAAAAAAGGCTTATGTTACTATCAGCTAAAAGTTCATTGAACAGGTTCTTACTGCTAGAGGATTCTCCCCCTCCTTTGTCTCTATAATCAACATATGGCTGACCAATAACTTCCATTCTATCTTCATCAATGGTTCCTCCCATGGTTTTTTCAGTGCTTCTAGAGGTATAAAACAAGGTGACCCCCTTTACCCTACCATTTTTATCTTAGCTTTTGACTACTTATCCAAAAGCTTGAATGAGTTGGCATCCAGGAAACCACACTCCCTTTATAGCCACAGATCTTCCACCTTAATCAATCACTTGGCTTTTACTGATGACATCATTATCTTTTCAAAAGCTTCCAAAGCTGCTGTTAAATTATTCATGCAGAATCTGGAGATCTTTCAGGATATTTCTGGTATGAAATTAAATAAGCAAAAGTGCATCTCCATTTTCAGTAAACAATGCAAAAGTGATTTAAAGACCTGGGTTTCTGATTTCACTACAAACAGCCACCTTCCAGTGAAATATCTGGGGGCATCTCTTATCAAAGGAAGAGCTAAAAACATTCAATTTGATCACATAATTGATAAGGTTCAAAGCAAATTACAAGCATGGGAGAATTCTTTTTTGTTCAATGGGGGAAGGATCACACTCCTGAAAAGTGTTCTATCTGCTATTCCATCCTATCTACTGCAAATGAACATCTTGAAAAAGTCTTCTCAGAGATTATTAGAAGGAATCTTCAATAGATTTCTATGGGCTGGCAAAAGGAAGCAAAAACACTGGACAACTTGGGCTAGGGTATGTAAACTCTTCGAGGAGGGTGGGTTAGGCTTCAAGTCCTTTCCCCAAATGGCTTAAATTTAGATCTTAGTCCTACCTTTAGGCAAGAATCCTTTGGGGCAAATATTGCAAGCATCAACACCCCACCCAACTCTCTGTGGGTTTAGGGGATTCCCCCATCTGGAAAAGGATGTTACAAATTAGGAAGGATGCTGAACAAATGTATGTTTGGGAGATTGGTGAGGGCTTGGTAAACATTTGGTGGGATAATTTGTCTTTAGAAGGCTGCCTTCTTCAGGATCATAATGCCCCAACCTCTCCATTGCTTGTGAAGGACATCTGGGAACATGATAAGTGGAATCTTACTCCAATTCTTCCTTTATGAAAACCTCTCAAATATCCAACATTCAGAAAATTTCTATAAATCCTGGAGTAAAAGACAGAATTGCTATAAAGAAGAACTTAATCTCCTCTCAGCCTCCCCAACTGGTGGTGCATTGGGGCCATGCAATCTGGAATAAATTCCTCACTCCATCCATGTCTTTCTTCATATGGAGACTATTCTTAAAATTGATTCCCACTGATGACATATTGAAATTGAAGGGTCTGAGGGGTCCCTATAGATG
>JXCR01138720.1:145389-211851 GCA_002079205.1 Phalaenopsis hybrid cultivar | reverse complement strand
TAAGCAACATGCTGTTTTCCATGATTATTTGAGAAAATAATGCGCTTAAACTTAAAAAAAAATGGATCTCTGTTTAGAGGTCTCCTCTGACTATGGAAAAATCAGAGAATGTTCCCCATGATATAGGCTACAATATGCCAAATTTTCAAGCCAAGGTGATGTATCAATATGCATGGAGAATTAAATGATTCAAAGCAGTGTTTGATTAATGAAAAATAAAATATGCATCAAATGGACTTGAAATTTATTCCACATTGTTTTCCACTATTCACTGAGCAAGAGGGTATTTTTATTTTATTTTTGTGATTTTTCTTTACAAAGTTATGGTTATTTGAAGTTACGGTAGTTTAAATAAATAGAAAAAATCTCTATTTTTGTACTTATCCACGCGACGCCTCGTCATCCTACTGCGGCTCTGAAACTCCACGAGACGCGCGCTTATTTGACGACGCTGTCCACGCCAGTAGCGACGCATCCCGCTGTTTGTGCAAAGAAGCACTATCCGACTTCATTTTGGTTGTCCATTCGATACACGAGCGATCGGACGGCGCATGGTCATCATCCTTGTTATATTAGGCCGAGAACCGTCCACCTTTGAGGCTTGAGAAATCTCTCATTTCCTAACCAAATTAAGTGATTCTTTTTTTAAAATGCTCGTCTAAGTAAGATGAACACATCCATATGGTTAATGTGTCATGAAATCAATCATAAGCAAATGGAGAATCAAAATAGGCTCAGGAGGAGGAGAAGTTTTATACCTTTTCTATGAGAAGGGACGCTTCAATCAGAGGTGCTCGCCACGTTTGTTGGGGCCCAAGGAGGCTAGGGATTAAGCCTCTTGCTGTGGTGTAAGTCCTAGGTGTGATTTTGATCAAGACCAATTTTGGGTGTTGATTGAAGTCTATACTAGGGGCTCTGCGGAAGGGGACATTGATGGGGCTTCTTCCTCTTTAATTATTGTGAAGGTGTGGGTAAAGTTAATGTAAGTTAGGTGGACTGTAGAGATCTATTGCTCTTTGTTCTGGTTTCTGACAAGGTTTCGAGCTCAAAATTGAACTCCAGCAAGGGGATTCAAGGTAATGTGGTGATTGGGTTGCACTGAGGAGGTCTCAAAGAGGCTTTGTGTGTGATTTTAGAGAGTCTCTCTAAGATATTTTCAGTGCTTGGTTTAATTGCCATAGAGGTGGCCTTTATGAAAATGGGGTTATGGTGGCTGTCATGGCTAATTAGGAGGTGTAATGTGGTGCGTAGGTGGAGGGCAGAGGAGCTCTACAACTCAGTTTGGCTGAGCAGGTCTTTAGGCTTGATTTGGGTGAAGTCCCATGAGTGTGGCTCTTGGTTTTGAGCTTTTCCGTCCAATAGTCTGACCGACCGTCCAGGGGGAGGTGGCTGGGTGCTCACTGCATCCAGAGGAATCCATCACAACAATTTAATGCAAATGTGTTTTAATTTGGCAAAGATATCCTAAGCATGTGTATTTTTGGGAATAAGATACCTTAATTTGGGGGACCTTTGGTCCATGGCTTAATTTAGGTGGTTAGATGTGTTTTGGCTCAGCCTTAGAGGTCAACTAATGGCTGGGGTGGAGTTAATTTGGTTGCTTTAGGGTGGTTAGGTTACAGTTAGTGCATGGGTCCAAGTGACTGCAAATGATCAAATATCTAGCCATGTAAATTGGCCCAAATAAATGTTTCATTTGGTGTATGTGATCATAAGGAACCACTTTGGTGAAGGATGGAAGTGTTTTTGATCTCAATTGAAGGGCCAATTTTAGGAAAAATTGAATTTTAGTCAATTTTGTCATGTTGGGATAGGCTTGGGTCTAGCTTGGGTTAGCCTTCAGCTAAGTCCAAATTGATTGTTGTAAATGGTCAATAGGGACCCTTGAAGAGTTTTCAATAATGAATTGGATTCCAATTTGGGGGTTAAGGCAACCAATTGGGTGAAATTTATGGAATTATCAATTGGGGCTAAGTTTGGGAATTTTGGATTTAGGCCAAAATCAAATGGATTTGAGGCTTCACCAATGCAAATGGGGGCTAAATTTGGGAATTTTGGATTTAGGCCAAAATCAAATGGATTTGAGGCTTCACCAAGCCCGATTGATGGTTGATTGTGATGTTTAGGGATATTATAAAGATTTTGTAACATTTATTGGGGTCAATTGACTAGGTTATGGGTTCAATATGGTGAGATTAGGTCATATGGTCAAAATCGGGGTTTTGACCTAATTCAAAATTAAGCTCAAATCATGGGCCAATTAAGCTTGGATTTGGTTTAGTTTGGACATATCAAAAGTTAATTTTAGTTTAGGATTGGAATTGGGGTCAATTGAGATCAAATTGATGGTCATTTTGAATTTGGGGAAATTTGGGGCTCTATAGGCAACTTTTGGGGTTTTTGTTAAAGATGGTCAAATTGGCTAAATTGGGTCATGTGATAGTTGAGAAAAATTAAATTGGGAATATTTAGGATTTATTGATATTATCTAGGAATTTTTGGAATTTTGGTCTATGGAGGGGCATTTTGATAATTTGGCCATTTTTGGAAATTTTGGGTAATTTGGGTGATTGGAGGTTTTCAAAAGGCTTGAAATGAATTTTGAACAAATTTGGGCATTTTGGGCAAACTTGAGAATTTTGGCAAAGTTTAGGGTTTCAAGGGTGTTTAGGTAATTTGAAGGCGATTAGGGGCAAAAGGCCAAGATGGGTATTTTTGATAGGATTGGGTAACTAATCACCCTAAATGAGCAATGGAGCAAAGGAAATCCCATTTTGGGTCCTCTATGTACTGGTCGTAGTTAAACCATAGCCCTAGAGCTGATAAGTTTAGGGGACCATCTGCATGAGTATCCCAAAAAGATCAAGGGACCTAGGCTAGAAATTTGAGTTCAGGGTTGTGAGTGATTATGAGTGTAGATGAGTGTAGTGAGTGCCTTAGCTCTAGACCAACACCCGAGGTAAACCCTAAGGTCCAGCAGTCCTAAGGGTGACTCATCTTGAGTTTCCTTTATAGTGACCCCACCTACTAAGTACTTAGAGGTTAGGATCAATATGTGGAACTTCAAGTTGAGTAAAGAAGATGGTAGAATTTCTAGTGGTGAGGGTGCTTTTCTAGTTTTCTAAGAATAGTCAATAGGAAAATCCTATGGCTAGACCTTAGGCTACTAAAGTGGAAAAACTAAACCTTAACCAAAAGTGAGGTCAACAAATGGACCCCCAATAGGTGTGGTGTGCTGGGCAAGCACACCGCGCGTGTAGGTGTTGACCAATGAGATCAACAAAAAAACCAATACAAACTCCTAAGTCAACAGACCTGGAAGTATGAGTAGAGTTGTGTGTGTGATTTGTTTTATTTTTGCTGGGATACTAGCAGATGATCGTATGATTGAAATTAAGGAGTAGGGACTCTCGTTGGGGATCAGATAGTGAATTTCGAGTTATGAAATTTAAGAAATTTCTAGAGGATGGGGATCAGTATGCAAGTGCCGACACCGAGGTGGAATTGAAATTTAAATATCAATTCCGAAAAGAAAAGAAGAGTCAAAATTTTGGTACCGACCTCAAAAGATGAGAATTAGAATTTAGGTATTGATTCGAAGATGTGAGAATTGAAATTTAGGTATCAATCTCAATGAGAGAGTCAAAATTTAGGTATCAGTCTCGAAAGATGAGAATCAAAATTTAGGTACTGATTCAAAGATGATAATTGAAATTTAGGTTTCAATCTCAAGGAGAGAGTTAAAATTTAGGTATTGATCTCGAAAGATGAGAATCAGAATTTAGGTACTGATTTGAAGATGAGAATTGAAATTTAGGTATCAATCTCAAGGGGAGAGTTAAAATTTAGGTATCGATCTCGAAAGATGAGAATCAGAATTTAGGTACTGATTCAAAGATGTGAGAATTGAAATGTAGGTATCAACTCTGAGAAGAGAGTTGAAATTTAGGTATCAACCTCGAAAGATAGGAATCATAAATTAGGTACTGATTCGAAAATGTGAGAATTGAAATGTAGGTATCAATCCCTAGAAGAGATAGTCGAAATTTAGGTACTGACCTCGAAATATGAGAATCAGGATTTAAGTATTGATTCAAAGATGTAAGAATTTAAATTTAGGTATCAATTTCGAGAAGTAAGTCAAAATTTAGGTATTGACCTCGAAATCTCAGAATCAGGATTTAGGTACTCATTCAAAAATTCAGAATTGAATTTTAGGTATCAATTCTGAGAAGAGAGTAAAAATTTAGGTATCGACCTCGAAAGATAGGAATCAGAATTTAGGTACTGATTCGAAAATGTGAGAATTGAGATGTTTGGAAATATTTGTGATGTTGAATTTGTAGAAATGTATCATGTGGAAAGGTTGATTTTGTTGAAGAAGACTTGTAGAGTTTTGTGGGATTTTGTGCAGAATGTGAAATTTTGCGGGGATGCGAAGAGAGTTAAGGTAGATAAGGAGAGTTGTGCTGCATGCACAAAGAGTAGGAAACTCTAAAAATAAGGATCCACTCAACAGATTTGTTTCATTTTCTTGTTATTTTTGTCACATTTAATTTTTCAAAATATGACTTTAAATTTTTAATTTTATATGGTTGATTTTCAAAAGAAATTTATTTTATTGTTTATTTATTGGTGATTATTTTTTTATTTATATTTTATTGATTGTTAAAAATCTGTTGTTTTGTTCTCTGTTCATTGAAATTGTGAACCAATGTGTGGTTCGCGACTTTTATCTCTTACTAAAAAAGGCAACTGACAAAAAGACACAATTTGAGAGAAATTCCCATTAATTTGCTCCAACAAAGATGTCATAAATCCAACATAGGCTAAAGCCTCAAAAGGTACCCTATGTAGTCCATGTCGAAATACATCGAGAACATCTCATGTTATGAATACATTGTAGACTGAATACATCAGATACATGTCATGATGTTAAAAGAAAGAAAGTGAACGCTCTATACAGGTATGTTGAGCTCCTGATCAAGCAGACCTTCTAAGTCATGCTCCAGGATAAGACTTCCTTTCGCATGTACTTAGAGGTATAACCCTCTCATAGCTTGTACCGCAGTAACTCTATAAATTCTGGGTCCAACTGGAATCCATATGGCATTTTGCTATCATCCATCATGCGGAAAGTCACAAACACCCTATGGTGTCATACCCTTGGAATGCAATGTTTGACGATGTCTGCACCGTTGCCTTTAAGAACGAGCACTGAATCAACTGGTAGAGGAATCTCCACAGACTTTCTGAACTCACTAGGGCCAACGACATCTATTTCTTTCCCAAATAATATATTACTCTTACTCATCAATGAGACCGTGCAGAAAGGCCTCACAAAATCATGATGATCAATGTGTGGAGGAATGCAATCACCCTCTTTATAAATGTTAATAATGAAACTATTAGGAATACAGGTAGCAGGTAGAATATTCCATTTGACCATTCATTTGATCATCCACTTTATCATTGGCAGTAGCAGATCTACTTGATCGTGTCTGAGGAACCCAGGCATATTCCTCTGTCTGTCATTTGTGAAGTTGTAGCAACAACCGCACTGGATGGTGATTCTTCCTTTTCCTCTCATCCATTTTTTTTGGCTCAGAATATGTTCTTTCCATGAGAAGGCCAGTTCCTCTATCTCTTAAATTGAAGATACAGTCTAGAATGCTTCTTATAGCTCCCGGTCTTCCAATATGTTGACGAACTTCCCGTGAACTTCTTGGTAAAACTTGAATTCTCTTATATTCACTTGACTTATTTTGTAGTATTCTATCATACCAGAGGTTGGCAACTATCGTGGGCGTTTCGTCCTTTGAGCATCAGTGGGAACTCAAAATGGTGCTGGTTGATCTGGAATATGAGACTCAACTTCTAGCGGGATGTACGACCCTAGGCTCCATGGTACATACTGATCTGCCCCCAGTGGCACATATGTTTCATCCATCATAAAATCCAATGTCTGAGATCCATTGGTGCTTGAGGTGTACTCTTCAAATTTACTGAAACGCTGTAGATGCAGAAAATTGCAATCCAGGCATTCTACAAACACACCCCTGGCTGATGTCCCGACCTATATTTCAATGTTGCACGTCGGGCAACCCTTGCAAAAAACATCTAAAACTAAAAAAGTGTTTGACTCTGTCCCAAACCCCGGTTCTTCATCTGTGGTAGGTAAGCTAGCAGAATATTATTTTAGGTATGGATCGTAAATATTCCCCTTAGGAATAAAGGAGAGCAAGTTGTTCATCTCTCTTTGACGTTTGCGTTCTTGTCGTGGAAAAGCTCTTTATTTCTTGCAGCTGGCATTCCTGCATTACATCCTACGAAGCCGAGTACTTGACAGTCGTTCATTATTAGCGGCTATTAGGCCTTTGGCTGGTGTAGCTACCATGGAGGGCAGACAACTCAGCCCCTCCATCAGATCTCGCTTTGTTATCATGTTCTTGCCCTTGCGGTATACATCATCTTTAGCAGTCACCCTCAGTAGTGAAGGCAATCCCTCTTTCTCTTTGCAGCTGACTAAATCCATTAGAGGACCTTTGTAGTCTATGTCAACCTAGTTGAAATCCATGTTGAAGTCTATGGTATTGCCTTGCGGTTCCATCTCCTCATTTAATGAGGGATCCAACCATCCAGGAAAGCAAAGATAACCCTCTGTCCCGATATTTTTCTGCAGACGATAGCAAAAACGTCAGTGGGCCGAAACTTGGCATGAACAAGAACAAAAAAAAAGTATTTATTAAAGTAAATTTTAGTTTGTTTTGGTGCGATCAATTGTTTATTTTATGTATGAGTTTTGTTGAATTTAGTGGAACATTATACCTAAAAGTGGAAAGAAGAAAATTTGAAGTTTAAAATTTCTTTCTCAAAATTTTCATTATATGGAGGTTAATTACAAAATTTGGACCCAGTCATAGACATTTGGCCATATAGATAACCCTAAGATAATCAAATTTTCAAAGTTTCAAAGAAAGCGAAGGCGAGCGACATCAGGTTGTGTAATTAGTTTTCAGATATCATCCATTTTTTGGTAACATGGGTCTTTCACCCCTGGAAGTCTACTAACTGGTAGGCTTCTCCTGTATAGAACTTTTCAATGACAAATGGTCTCTCCCAAGCTGGCTTAAATTTTCTACCTATTTTGCGGCGTGTAAGAATAGTTCTTTTGAGCACAAGTACGAGGTCTCAAAATTTTGAATGTCCTTGGGAGGACCAATTTATCATGGGCTTGTACCATTTTCGCTTGGTAAAGCTCCAAATGTTGTTGTGCTTCTAGTTGTTTTCCCTCAAGACTTTCCAGTTCTTCAAGTCTGAGTTTTGAGCTTTCTTCCGTTGTGAGTTGGTTGGGAATGGCGACACTAAGAGATGGTGTCTAGATTTCTAGCGGTAACACGACCTCAGACCCATATACGAGAGCGTAGGGAGTGCACTGAGTGGGAGCTCTGAAAGTCATTCGGTAGGCTCATAAGGCTTCTAATAGTTTGTTGTGCCAATCCCTTTTATTTTCATCTAATGTTTTCTTCAAAATTTGTACCACTATTTTGTTGAAAGCCTCAGCCAGACCATTTGTATTGGGATAGTAAATTGTAGAGTATCTCCAATCTATCCCATGTATTTTGAGGAAATTTTTTATCTTTATAATTCTAAAAGCTGTCCCATTGTCGGAAATTATTCTTCGCGGTACTCCGAAATGGTAGACTATTTGGCTTTTGAAAAATTTGAGTACCTGATCTGCCGTAACCTCACATAACGGTATTGCCTCTGCCTAGTTGGATAAGTAATCTGTAGCGAGAAGTATAAACCAGTGTCCTCTAGAAGATGGAGGGTCTATTGAACCTATTATGTTCGTGCCCCAACACTCGAATGACCACGAGGCAACAGTTGGGTGTAGCACATTCTGAGGCTGGTGTAAGACCACCCAATGCACTTGGCATGGTGACATCTTCTGGTTGTATCCATGTAATCGGACATCACTGCTGGCTAATAATACTCGAGTCTTTTGATCTTCATTTTCATTTTCGGCCATAATTGGTGAGCGCCACACAATCCGACATGTACCTCTTTAACAATATTTTGTGCTTCGGCTCTGCTCAAACATTCTAGCCACATCTGGTCAAATGATCTTCTATGGAGAACATTTCCCGTCAAAGTGTAACACATAGCCCTTCTTGTGAAGTGGTGTGCCTCAGACTTGTCTTCTGGAAGCTGTCAAGTATGCAAATATTCGATTAATGGCTTGTACCAATCTTTGTTGATGTCTGCAACTGTATTTATTGTTTCTTCTTTTCCAAGCTTGTGTAGAGTTTCAAAGTTGATCTGAGACAAGACTTGTCTTCCTTGCACTGTGACTTCAATGGAATCCCCCGGGGGACATGCCATTTCTTTAGCAAGTTTTGCTAAAGCGTTGGCATGGGCATTATCTCCCTTAGAAATCCGGTAGAAAGTTACATCAGGAATCTGCTCCAGGAGCTTCATCGTGTATTGATGATACTTTGCTAATCTTGGTTTCAAAATTCTGTACTGCCCGGCGACTTGCTGGATGAAGAGTTGGGAGTCGCCATAGATGACAATGTTCGTTATATCCATTGAGATTGTCATTTCCAATCCGGTGATTAAAGCTTTATATTCTGCTTCATTATTGGTGCACGACTCTGTCAGGTGGTATGAGAACCTCATCATAACCTTATCTGGCGTGATGAAGATCAAACCAATCCCTGCTTTGCCTGGTATAATAGTTTTTGATCCTTTATCTTTTCTGGTTGATGAAGCACCATCAGAGTACATTTCCCAGCGTTGCACATTGGAGAATTCCATTTGTAATATTTGCTCATCTGGTAACTCGTCGTTGAGAGAGGACCCAACTGGCAGTGGGTGTGCAGTGAGAAAGTGTGCTAGTATTTATCCCTTGATAGCACGGAAGGGAACAAAAGTTATATTAAATTGCAGTAATCATATACCATATTGCTAAATGTCTGGAGAGTGTTGGTCGGGTCATCAGATATTACAATGGATTAACTTTAAATTAGGGTAATCTTATGAGAAAGCATGTAATGTCTAAGCTTTTGAGCGGCAAAAATTAACGTCAAACAATGCTTCTCAATTGGTGGATACGTCATCTTCGTCGGTATTAGGCAACGAATCAAGTTGTAGAGTGCATTCTCTTGACCCTCATCATTGACTTGGGCTAAGAGGGCTCCAAGAGAGTCATCTAAAGCCGCTATGTAAAGTATCAACGGTTTTCCTGAGATAGGGGCTGCTATGATAGGAGGTGTCATTAAATATTGCTTAACATCCTCAAAGGCCCGCTGACATTTCTCTTCCCAAATAAATTTAGCGTCTTTTTTAATTAATGTCCAGAAAGGCTGACACATACCTGAGAGATTAGAAATAATGCGTCTCAGATATGCCAACTTTTTTTGGAAGGAACATAGTTGTTTCAAGGTTTTAAGAGGAGGCATCTCCAAGATAGTTTTAATCTTATCCGAATCAATCTTGATTCTCTGATGACGGACAACAAATCTTAGAAATTTCCCGAAGGTAACGCCAAAGGCGCACTTTAAGGGATTCATTTTGAGATTGTATTATCGTAATCGTTCAAACAAGATCCTCATATCGTACAAATGGTCTATTTTCTATTTAATTTTGATCACTAAATCATCCACATATCATTCTACTTGGTTGTGAATGAGTTCATAAAAAATCTTTGTCATTGCATGTTGATATGTTGCTCCGGCATTCTTTAGGCCGAACACATCACTGTGTAGCAAAAAATTCCAATCGATGTTCTGAAGGCTGTAAGTGTTGCATCCTCGGGAGCCATTATGATTTGGTTATATCCCGACGATTGGTCCACGAAGGAGGTATAGGTAGTGGAAACTTGTCTTTTGGACATGCCTTGTTCAAATCTCTGAAATCAACACAAATGCGGATTTGTACATTTTTCTTCTTAACAGGTACAATATTAGCCAACCATATGGGGTATTTCTCTTCTTTCAAAAAGTTGGCGTCTATTCATTTCTTCACCTCGGCAATGACTTGTTGTTCTATTATAAGACCCATTCTCCTGGAAGCTTGTTTTACTGGGGTTAAATCCTTGTCCACCCCAAGTTTATGGACTGCAACCTCTGCTGACAGTCATGACATTTCATCGTAGCTCCATGCAAAGCAATCTTTAAATTCTGTTAATAGTTTTATCAATTCTGTAGATTCTTTGTCATTAGGTAGAGAACTTATAAATGTTGGTCGGGGTTCTTCTTCAGTCTTGAGGTTAATCTCTTTCAATTCATCAACAATGGTTTTAATTTCCTCCTCAAATTCTGGCAGAGCATCTTCTATTGGTTGATCGGTAAATTCATCCTCTATATTGAGGCAATCCTCTTCTGACTCACTAATAACAATCATGCAAAATTCAGAATCATTGACTGGTCCGACTGTACCAAATGTGAGACCTTCTTTTGAATTTGGAGTTCAACTTATACCGTTCCATAGTTTTTCAAAAAGTTGAAATTTATCTTTTGGCATTTGTTTTGGTAAGTTTCCCTGTTGAATTAACTTTTGAACACAAGGCAAGAAGTAACCAAAAGACAATTCCATTAATTTATTATAATCATCATCCAGATTTACATGTTTTTCAAGCCTAGTAGAGGTAGAAGCACGGTAAAATTTGATCGGCTTGGAACCAACAATACGGACTTCTTTCACCTCTAAACTCTCAACCTGTTGAGGAAGAATCGGAGTGAGGGTCATAGCATTCACATAGTGGTTTATCCGATCATACATTGTTTCCTATTCATTCTTTTCTGTGTCTTCTAGGGATATCTCGTACTGAGGTCTTTTCCATCTTGTCATCATTATCTCATCTTCAGAACTGTCTTCATCACCAATGTTGGTGGATGACCTAGTCCATTCAATAATTAAATTGATTCTTCCTTGTCCAAATCCCTGTCCTCGACCTCGGGTGCGCGAACTAAAAGGCCTTTCACCATCTTGTTGTAAAGGAGCGGCGTACTATTGCTGAGGCGGAGTTGAATGGCCTTCTTTTCATGATTCTTCTGAATTGTCATCTTTGTCTGTGATAAATTCACGAGAGAAGACAGTTTTCTTTGGAGGTGCGTAGTAGGCAGCATCTTCATGGATACCAACTTCATGCACTGAAAATGATTGTAGGTATCCCTTAATGCAATTTTCTTCACCATCTTTGTGGTATTTGATGCACTGATGTAGAGATGATGGAAACATATTGTGCTCATGAATCCACGGTCGACCCAATAGAGAGTTAAAAGAGGTCTCGGCGTCGATGATATGAAATTTAGCAGTTTTCACGAGTTCTCCAACCTTCATAAGTAATGTAGTAGATCTGAGGGCTCTTTCTCCCTTTTGCTTGAATCCTCTTAACATCATCTTATCGGTCGTATGCTCTTGAGCTTCAACATCCAAATAGGCTAATGTCCGTAGGCTCATAAAGTTAAGAGATACTCCAGGATCCACTAAAACTCTGGATAGCACAAATCTCTCGATGTTGATGGAGATGTAGAGTGGATGGTTGTGGTCGAAAGTACCGAGCAACAAGTCTTCATCTGTGAAGGTTACCCTTGACATTTCTTTCAATGGCCAAACTTCATCTGAGAATGTGCTGGCCAACTGAGCTAAGCAAATTTCTAGGTCAAGCAAAGCTGTAGCCAGAGACTCTCTCATCTCCTTTGTTAGGATCAGAGCGTCGTAGATGCTTAATTGGGCCGACAACTTCCTATGATGAGCTAGTACATTGTAGTCTACTTTGTATGATCCTCTGATTTTATCTTGATCATGTGCTTCTTCCACTGGTGGAGGTGGGGGTATCTCTTCTTGAGTCATTATCTATTTTCCTTTGTCTGTTGGAGCTGTTCTTCATGGTAACACATTTCCGCTCGTTAAGTAAACTTCTGTGATTTCTTCTCCTTGAGATATCATTGTTGAATCTTCCGGTGTCTTTTCCTCTTCGTTGGAAAGATCTAAGTTGATGGCAAGTGGTGTATCATGATGCTCGAGAATTGGCTCCTCGTTATCCCAGTTGTCGTAAGCGGTATTATTAATGTCTTCTTTGGACTTGACAATGAGTTCATCGGACTCGAGTACTATTTAAGGATATTTTTGGAGATGAAGATCAAAGCTAGATTTGTCATAACCAGCTACATTATCACCATAAATAGTTAAAATGTAGCCGAAATCACAATCACTATATTCATAAGACTCCGAAGGGACAAAAAGATAATCATACAAAGTCAGGGCTTCGAGGATTTTCCTCCCCAAATCCGAGACAACCAATGTAGTAGAGGCAACCCCTATCCTACCCCCCGTGCTATCAATCTTCATAGTGATGCTTTTCTACTTCTTCTTTGTCCTTGACGATGACGGACCTCCTGACGAAACCTTTATCTCGGGCTTGGTATGTTGCGGACTCTGAATAGAGACTTGTTTTGATGGAGATTGGATCTTGTACAGTATTTTCATGGATGATTTGCTCCAAACTTCATTACATTCTTCTTCAGTATTCATAGAAGCTTGTTTTGATGAATCCTATATTTGATTATGGACCCTCTTGAGTTCATCCCAAGTTGTACTCCATCCATCTATTCCGACATACAGATCAATTAGGGAGATTGACTCAGCTGAAATCATGTTTATGGAACCTTTTTCAGGTTCTTTTAAATATTCTTTCGGGATAGTTATATTTCCATCATTGAGGTTCTTCTCGAGCCAGTCTTTAAAGACGAAGCATTTTTCTATAGTGTTCCAAAGCAACCGGTGGTATGGGCAATAATCTGGTTCATTCTTCTTATCAACCTCTTTGGGCTTCTTTGGATCTGATAGTTTGAATTCTGGCTTCTTCATCAAACTGATGAATATTTTAGGTATAGATTCATCATCGAGGGAATACATAACTTTCTGTCGCTCCAACAAGGATATTCTTTTATCCCCTGTTCGAGGTGCTCCTTCTTGAGGCGGCCACAGGTTGGATTGATTATTCTGTTTCTGAGAGGACTGGCAATGTTCTTCTGCATATATCTTTATCTGCTGCTTTCCTTTGTCGATAATCGCTACTACTCCTAATTTACTTTCGAACACTTTGGCCACCTTAGCCTTTTCATGTGGCTCTATGTGCTTTATTTCTTCTTGAAGACTGTTGGCTTTACTGAGTAGCTTCTGAAAGGATTTGATGGTGAGTCCCTTGAGCATGAAAGCTACTGACCCATGAATGCCCTTGAGTAGAATTTCAATCGCATGATGTTCCTGTAGCTGATGTTCACATTTCATGCTAAGGTTTCTCCACCTCAAAATATAGTTTACCAAAGTTTTGCTTGGCTTTTGATTTTCCATCAGGAGCTCTCCAATAGACACATGGTGTTGTGCCCCGAAAAATCTTTTCACAAATAACTGTTCTAATTCAGAAAATGGTTTAACTGACCCGTTGGGCAAGTCAGCGTACTAGTTGAAAACAATACCTGACATGCTACTGACGAACTGCTGGCAGAGTAGAGCTTCATTATTCCTCGTGTTGCCACAACTGGCTCGGAAATGTGCTATATGCTGTCTGCAATATCCAGTCCCATCAAATATTTTAAAGTTTGGGGCCACAAAACCCTTGGGGAAAGGTACGACATCGAACTCCTCCGGGTAAGGTCTACCCTTCAAAATTGATGCACCACTCTTAGATTGGGCTAAGGCGTCTCGTACTTGTTCAACCATTTGCTTAAACTCCTTTTATGGCATGTCACTTGATGGAGAATCTTTCTTGAGTTGCTCATCTTTGTTTGCTAAAGTAGCCTCTCTTATTTCATCTATAATGTGTATGAGTTCTGGCTGATTAATATCTAGAGAAGCCGATTGTGATGCTTGTGATTGCCCCTAAATGGTGGCCATGGTGGTCATAGCTGCAATCATCTGTTCTATTCTTTTCTCCAATGAACTAACCTGCTCATCCCTTAGGACCATAAGCCTACGCAGCTCATCTACGGCGTTCTCTTTGGTCTGAGGTTGAGCCTCGCGCGCAGATGTGGTGGCTCTGGTTTCGATCACATGGACATCCATGAAATCCTCCTCCAGGTAATCATTCTAATCATAATTTTCATTGTCGCTATCAACGAAAACTTTGTGTTCTCAAGCTAACTCAGAAATCTCGCTTTTAGTTTCTCAACTTTTTCTTCAATTATTGATTCTTTGATTGCTTTAAGATCTGGAGGACCCTGATGGACATCTTCTACTTGTTCCTCCATCTCGTTGGCTATTGTTGCGACGATGTCAGATATTTTAGACATTAGTTTCAATTCCTATTCTACGGGCTCACTGAACTATATCGGTGCAGCGACCTGGGGTACCCATACCTTTTTCGTTTTCGACAATGATGTCTCAGGACGGAGCATCTTAGTAGAAACATCAGTATGTCGAGGGAAAGTATGGTCCCCTTGGTGTAGACTGGCTACAGTGCCAGGTAATCATCTTGTCTTTATCTTTGGGATTGTAGGAATTTTTCCATAATGAGTGACAAATAAGATCTTTGAACCCAGTCTCAACTTAACCGGTCGACGGCCTGAGGTCATGGAGGTAGTATAATATGTAGTAATCACTGTGGTATCAATTTTGTTCCCTAAACAAAACCAAATGGAGATGCGAGTAGGTGGAACTTACTTTGTCTTGTGAGCTCTCTCGCAGATTTGACACCTTTCAAAATTTCCTGCCTCATGCGAGGGGAAATTGCATCTTCCACTCATTTAAGTAACTCGCTAATCGAACATCCTTCTTTGGTAGGAAGCCTTCTGAAAACTATACTAACTCGAGTGATAGGAGTGAACTTATTTCTCTCCTTACCGTGTCTATAAAGCGACGGTAAAGCGTTAGCAATCCTTCAGATATTTTCATATCCATTGGTATCTGTTAGAGGATGGAATCTACTCCCTCACAGGAGTGGATAAATTTTTGGTAACACTTCTTCAACTTGATGAGGCTCCTCTTCAACGGGTGTCTTCTAAAGAGCCTGGGCTTTGATGGCCCTCTTAAATTTTCTATTACTGTTCGTCCCTTGAGTTTGGGTCAGCTGTACAGCCCTCAAACTTGATCCAATTTCAAAAATGGGTGGTGGGACAGTTAATCCTTTAGTTGGATCCTCAACAATCAAAACTTCTTTCCCCTTAGCAGCAACAGGGCTAGCAGGTTTGACTGGTGCCATGTCGGCAGTAGCTTTAGCCTTCTTGCAGGCAGGGAAGTCTTGAGGGCAGTTCAGATTGAATTCTGCAGATGGCTCTTGTATCTCTGGAGCGGCGATCTTCGTTACCACGAACTAGGCTTTCTTGAGGATGACCTCGAGATCTTCAAATACAGCCCCAAATTTGATGGTAAGAGCGAGGTTACAGGCATCATGGCTCGTTGGCAGGTTGTAGGAAAAGGTTAGTGTTGGGTAGGTCATTGCAGCAGGCTTTAAAACAGAAAATTTCAGGGTTAGCTATATGGCCAAAAACCTCGTAATTTTTTTAGTGCAAGCACTAAAAGTAGAGGTTGATCTGTAGATCGGGTGGGTCTTAATTTATGGGTATTTTAAAATCTTGTTTAAGAAAAATTAATAGTTGTAAAAAATTTAATTAATGTAAGAAAATTTCAAAGTGCGCGCAACACAACACGATTTGGTTTAATTTGCAGAATAGCAAATCAAATTTTAGGTGCGGGAGCTATTTAGTGGCAGAAAATGCCTACATGGAACTAGTCCACTGACACACCTATTGGGGGTCCAACCCCACAGGAAAAATTTAAGGAGTCTTTAATGGACTTCTGAACCCCTCTGTTTGAAGATGGTTGAACAGCTAGTCCTGAAGTCCAAAGAGTTTATTGTACCTTCCCAATATAGAAATGGGTAAATTATGCCAACAGAAGAAGGGTAATTTGGTCCAAGTGGGACATGAACACATTGCCGATGTGTGAAAATAATATCTCTTGATTTGTATGGAGAGAAAAGCCTGTCCCCAACAGAGTCGTCAGAAGTTGTCAGCGCTACTGTGGCTGGAGTGAGGGAGTTGCCCGTAAGAAGCTATCAGTTACCGGAATCAAAATCCCATCGCCCGCTTCGAAAGGACATTGAAGTTTATAAAAGTATGAAATCAAATGGACCCCATATTCTTCATAATTTAAATGAAAGAGTGCTATACCTCAAACCCTATATCTATCCCGAAGGATAAACACAAGACTTGAGGATGAGGCTCGATCAAATAAACTAAAAAAGTATGACATCTGTANCCCATCGCCCGCTTCGAAAGGACATTGAAGTTTATAAAAGTATGAAATCAAATGGACCCCATATTCTTCATAGTTTAAATGAAAGAGTGCTATAGTATTTAGTTTTAGAAAAATATAAAATCAAACTGACCCCATATTTTTTATAATTTAAATGAAATAGCATTGTACTAAGTATGAAATCAAACTGACCCCATATTTTTCATAGTTTAAAATGAAAGAGCACTGTACCTGGGTATGAAATGAAACTGACCCCATATTTTTCATAGTTTAAATGAAAGAGCACTATACCTCAAACCCTGTATCTATCCCGAAGGATAAACACAAGACTTAAGGATGAGGCTCGATCAAATAAACTAAAAAAGTATGACATATGTATGGTCTGCGAAACCTTTGTATTTGCCGGCAAGTTCCCCTATTTAATATAAAGGATTAAATAGGGTTTAATTTAAGTTGGGTTCGGACATGCTTCCTGTATGGGCAAACCCCTATAGTTAATTACATCTCAAATGACTAAAGTCACCTAAGAAAACTCTCGATAAAAATCAGGAAATAATATCTGCAAGGAATTTCAAAGGGTAGAACTCTTCAATGAGAACAGACGCAAAGGTGTGAAAGGGGACTGGTTCAAATTTGGAACATTTTGCTGTAGAGTCCAAAGGAGGAAGAACATGGGGATGTCATGGAAATCCCAAGTTCTCCTAAACTTTATTGGCCCATGCTACTCTCTCACTGCCTGGTGGAAAATCCCAAGTTCTCCTGAACTTATTATGTTGCTTAATAATTCATCCTGTATAACACCCCAATGCTCAATGAATATTGATGTCTCAATTATCCCTAAGAATAGGGATGTTAAATTGAATACTTATTGACTTCCAAAGTCATACCCCTAAGTCAAATATCATTTAATTTATTGAACTTCCGGAATTTGATAATTTAAGAAATCATTAATTTATCTTTAATTAAAGAAGGTGAAATAGGTTTCTACCAACTAGTCCCATTTTTTATTTCAGTCATCAAATGAGTTAATTGAAATCTGAGATTACCCATTTCCCTCATTGAATTAAGCCTAAATATTAATTAAGGCAAGGTTTCCAAAATTACACATTTGCCCCTAAGGCTCTAACACTTCATAATTATAATTAAGGCTAAATTTCCAAAATTACACATTTGCCCCTAAGGCTTTAACACTTCATAATTTCTCAAATTCAATTCAAATGACTTTAAAATTTTTATCCAACCTCATTCATGGGTCAATTAAGACATGAGAGGAGAAAATGGNGTATGGTCTGCGAAACCTTTGTATTTGCCGACAAGTTCCCCTATTTAATATAAGGGATTAAATAGGGTTTATTTTAAGCTGGGTTCGGACATGCTTCCTGTAAGGGCAAGCCCCTATAGTTAATTACATCTCAAATGACCAAAGTCACCTAAGAAATCCTATAAGGGCATGCCCCTATAGTTAATTACATCTTAAATGACCAAAGTCACCTAAGAAGATCTATAAGGGCAAGCCCCTATAGTTAATTACATCTTAGATGACCAAAGTCACCTAAGAAAACTTCTATAAGAGCAAGCCCCTATAGTTAATTACATCTTAAATGACCAAAGTCACTTAAGAAGACTCCCTTTCTATAAGGGCAAACCCCTATAGTTAATTACATCTTAAATGACCAAAGTCACCTAAGAAAACTCTCGATAAAAATCAGGAAATATTATCTTCAAGGAATTTCAAAGGGTAGGACTTTTCAATGAGATCACACGCAGAGGTGTGAAAGGGGACTGGTTCAATTTTGGAACATTTTGTTGTAGAGTCCAAAGGAGGAAGAACAAGGGGATGTCATGGATCCAGAGGAGAACCTCGGTGACTTCCCAAGCTATTCTAATGTTTGGATCCAGTTTTTAGGAGAAAAATTTAAGTGTTTTATCCTACCATTTTTATTAGTTAGGGCTTACATTCGTGTGAAATTATCACATAAATAGCCTGGAAGATGTGAGGGTTTAGGTCGTGACGAACGACAACCTTGGAATCCTAAGAAGAGTTAGGGCTTATATTGTATAGCAGGGCTATACAAAGGCCTAAAAATAAGGTCAGAATTTACGTTGCATAAGCAAACAACCTCGAAGTCTTATGGCTTTGTTCTTTAAGACTAAGGAAGGAAGATTCGTTTAGCTAAGGAAGACAGGTTTTGCTATTGAAGATGGCCGTGCTGCCCACCATGCTAACTCCAAGCTCCTTGCCGCGACAAGTTTGAGTTTTCTAGTGTGTCAAGTTATAATATCAAACCAGGTAGCCCTATGGTTGAAATTCTTTTAAATGTTATAAGGGCATATTAAAGTTGATTAAAGTGACACCGGTTAGGATCTTACGGTTCCCTTGTTCCTGCACCACTATTTTCTATTGGATTCACTTAGTCTAAATGAACTTACTAAACTCAACTTAATGACAGACCGTAGGAAGCCTCGTTAGCAACCGTAGGTTACTTCCTCCGAGGGATTCTTGATCATCCGATAGAGATGTCTTAAATTAGTTGCAATTGAAGTTTTGTGTGATGTTTGTGATTAAATTTGAGTTGTTTTATATTTTGAATGTTGTGGCGGTGAATTTTATCTTGGTTAATTTTAGTTTTGGTTTTGGTTTTGGTTTTGTGGATATCCTAATAGTTTTAATTTTCATGCAGGGTGGCGTTATTGTTTAGCATGCAAATTTGCAGGTATAAAAGCACAAGATGAAAGTTCATGAAAGACAATGCTGAAAATTGTAAAAGCTTGCCTAGCGAGTCTTCTCGTTCCACTACCTGAAACTTAAAATGCATGTTAAGGCATTTATGGAGAGCAGGAAAAGTAAAGTTTTCGTAGTTTTCCCGACCCTATGTCATATCTTGGTGGGTCCCTACGAGTTTAATTAGTAATGATTTTGTTAAGGAAAACATATTAAGTTTAATAGATCTCCGAGGTATCCAACAGATCTAGAGAAAGGAGCAGGTCCGTGCTACTCTCTCACTGCCTGGTGGAAAATCCCAAGTTCTCCTAAACTTATTATGTTGCTTAATAATTCATCCTGTATAACACCCCAATGCTCAATGAATATTGATGTCTCAATTATCCCTAAGAATACGGTAATTATCATTTATCATTTAATTTGAAAATTATTTGAGTGAATACCCTTAAATGCCAAGTTAGTGTTATTGGAACACTTAGCCAAATTTTAGTCCTAATTGGGCTTAGTGGTTTTTCAATGATGTTTGGTTTAATTATGTTTATTTTTGTAATCCTCCTTTAATCAATTTTGATTTTTTTAACTTAGTTCACCACTAAGCCCTTAAGACCTAGGTGAATGTGGTGGTCAAATTTTGAAAAGATTTTTTTTTAAAATGATGATTCATCATTTTGAATTTAATTTGAATCTTCAAAAATAGGGATGTTAAATTGAATACTTATTGACTTCCAAAGTCATACCCCTAAGTCAAATATCATTTAATTTATTGAACTTCCGGAATTTGATAATTTAAGAAATCATTAATTTATCTTTAATTAAAGAAGGTGAAATAGGTTTCTACCAACTAGTCCCATTTTTTATTTCAGTCATCAAATGAGTTAATTGAAATCTGAGATTTCCCATTTCCCTTTTTGAATTAAGCCTAAATGTTAATTAATGCTAAATTTCCAAAATTACACATTTGCCCCTAAGGCTTTAACACTTCATAATCTGTCAAATTCAATTCAAATGACTTTAAAATTTTATCCAACCTCATTCATGGGTCAATTAAGACATGAGAGGAGAAAATGTGATTTTTCAAAATTTAATATAATTTATATAATTATTTTCAAGCAACATTAGGATTTTTCAAAGAAAATTCCTAACTTGGCAAAGGTAAATCCTAATTCTTTTAATATTTTTACTGGAGGTAATTTTAGACTAGAGAAGGCTATGGACCAAATTTCATGATTTTTTGAATATTATTTAAATTATTACAATTATCTTAAAATTTGGAGTATTTATTAAATATAAAATATTTTAAATTGTGAAAATTAAGTTTTTCATTTTTGGAAAATCTCCCTGAGGTCAGAGAACCCAGGGAAGCACATTTTATCTTTTTCTGANATTTAATATAATTTATATAATTATTTTCATGCAAAAATAGGATTTTTCAAAGAAAATTCCTAACTTGACTAATGTAAATCCTAATTCTTTTAAAATTATTACTGGAGGTAATTTTAGACTAAAGAAGGCTATGGACCAAATTTCATGATTTTTTTAATATTATTTAAATTATTGCAATTATTTTAAAATTTGGAGTATTTATTAAATATAAAATATTTTAAATTGTGAAAATTAAGTTTTGCATTTTTAAAAAATCTCCCTGAGGTAAGAGAACCCAGGGAAGCACATTTTATCTTTTTCTAGATTTTCTTTGATTTAGTGGAATTATTTTTATGGAATCCATTTTTAGCCTTTAAAAATTATTTTTTAAGCTTCAAAATACCATATCTTTATATAGAGAATCAGGAAAAATATCTCAATCATTTCTAAGTGCTTAAAAAACAATTTAGAACATTTCCATGAATTTTATTATTTTTGTGATTTTTAGGAGTTTTTAATTATTTAAATATTTAATATAGGTTAAAAATCAAAATTTTATTTTAAATATTATTTTATATTTAGAAAATACCCATAATTACATAGAACTCAAAAAACTAAGTTTCATAATTTTTTGAGTTGTATTTTGATTTTTAAAAGTCATTTAAATGCCAAAAGTAATGTTTATCTTTAAAAATCAAGTTAAGTTATCAAATGAACTCAAAATATTTTGAATTTTTTTATGGTGAGTTCTCTAGATCAAGAATCACAGTGGAGATCAAAAATCAAGTCATTCAAATGTTTATATTTTTCAAAATCAATTATCTTAATGATTGAGGGTTTATGAAAATTAGGTGTATTTTAAATGAATTGACTCATGAAAAATTTTTCTAAAGGCTCCCTGGTCATCACNAACAATTTAGAACATTTCCATGAATTTTATTATTTTTGTGATTTTTAGGAGTTTTTAATTATTTAAATATTTTATATAGGTTAAAAATCAAAATTTTATTTTAAATATTATTTTATGTTTAGAAAATACCCCTAATCATAGAGAACTCAAAAAACTAAGTTTTATAATTTTTTGAGTTGTATTTTGATTTTTAAAAATCATTTAAATGACGAAAGTAATGTTTATCTTTAAAAATCAAGTTAAGTTATCAAATGAACTCAAAATATTTTAAATTTTTTTTATGGTGAGTTCTCTGGATCAGGAATCACAGTGGAGATCAAAAATCAAGTCATTTAAATGTTTATATTTTTCAAAATCAATTAACTTAATGATTTAGGGTTTATGAAAATTAGGTGTATTTTAAATGAATTGACTCATGAAAAATTTTTCTAAAGACTCCCTGGTCATCATAAACCTTCCAAAATTTTCTTAGATTTTTCTAAGAAACATGCTAATTTCCATGATTATTTGAGCAAATAATGCACTTAAACTTAAAAAAATGGATCTCCGTTTGGTGGTCACCTCTGACTTTGGAAAAATCAGAGAATATTCCCCTCGATAAGACAACATGCCAAAATTTCAAGCCAAGGTGATGTGTCAATATGCATGGAGAATCAAATGATTCAAAATAGTTTTGAATTAATTAAAAATAAATATGGATCAAATGGACTTGAAACTTAATCCACATTGTTCTTCTCTGTTCACTGAGTGGGTGTTTTTATTTTATTTTTGTGATTTTTCTACACAAAATTATGGATTTTTGAAGTTGAGGGAGTTTAATTAAATAGAAAAAAAGCCCTATTTTCTACTTATCCAAGTGGCACCTCGTCATCCTTTAGCAGCTCCGAAACTCCACACGACGCGCTCTTATTTGACGCAGCAGTCCACGCCAGCAGCCACGCGTCCCGCTGTTTGTGTAAAGAAGCGCTGTCCGGCTTCATTTTGGTCGTCCATTCGATACACACGCGATCAAACGGTGCGTGGTCATCATCCCCGATAGCTTAGGCCAAGAACCGTCCACATTTGAGGCTTGAGATCTCTCACATTTCTTAACCAAATTAAGTGAAATTTTATTTAAAATGCTCGTCTAAGTGAGACGAATACATCCATACAGTTAATGTGTCATGAAATTAAGCTTAAGCAAATGGAGAATAAAAATTGGCTCACCAGGAGGAAAAGTTGTATACCTTTGCTCTCAGAAGAGAAGCTTCAAACAGAGGTGTTTGGCACGTTTTTTTGGGCCTAAGAAGGCTAGGGATTAAGCCTCTTACTGTGGTGTAAGGCCTATGTGTGATTTTGATCAAGACCGATTTTGGGTGGTTATTGAAGTCTATACTAGGGGCTCTGTGGAAGGGGAAATTGATGGGATTTCTTCCTCTTTCTCTGTTGTGAAGGTGTGGGTAACGTTAATTTAATTTTGGTGGACTATGGAGATGTATTGGGCTCCATCCTAGTTTCCGACAAGGTTTCGAGCTCAAAATTGAACTCCAGCAAGGGGATTCAGGGCAATGTGGTGGTTGGGTTGCACATAAGAGGTCTCAAAGAGGCTCTGTGTGTGATTTCAGGGAGTCTCTCGAAGAGATTTTCAGAACTTGTTTTAATGGCCATGGAGGTGGCCTTTATAAAAATGAGGTTGTGGTGGCTGTCATGGCCAATTAGAAGGTGTAATGTGGTGCTTGGGTGCAGGGCAGAGGAGCGCTACAACTCACTTTTGCTGAGCTTTATTTGGGTGAAGTCCCATTGGTGTGGCTCTCGGTTTTGAGTTTTTTTGGCCACAAGGCTGGCTGGTCAGCAAGGGGGAGGTGGCTAGGTGCTCAGGGCATCCAGAGGAATCCATCACAACAATTTAATGCAAATGCATTTTGATTTGGCAAAGATATCTTAAGAATGTGTATTTTTAGGAATAAGATCCCTTAATCTGGGGGACCTTTGGTCCATGGCTTAATTTAGATGGTTAGATATGTTTTGGCTCAGCCTTAGGGGTCAACTAATGGTTGGGGTGGAGTTAATTTGGTTGCTTTAAGGTGGTTAGGTCACATTTAGTGCATGGGACCAAGTGGGTGTCAATGACCAAATATTGGGTTTGTTCTAATATAACAATGTAAATTGGCCCAAAAAAATGGCAAATGACCAAAAATTGGGTTTTGGGCTAGGTTAGCCATGTCAATGGCCCAAATAGTTGTTTGTTGGTGTATATGATCATAAGGAACAACTTTGGTGAAGGATGGAAGTGGTTTTGAGCTCAATTTAAGGGACGGTGTATATGATCATAAGGAACAACTTTGGTGAAGGATGGAAGTGGTTTTGAGCTCAATTGATGGGTCAATTTGAGGGAATTTTGAATTTTAGTCAATTTGGTCATGTTGGGATAGGCTTGGGTCTAGCTTGGGTTAGCCTTGGGTTAAGTCCAAATTGATTTTTTTGAATAGTCAATAGGTACCCCTTGAAGAGTTTTCAAAATGAATTGGATGCCAATTTGGGGGTTAAGGCAACCAATTGGGTGAAATTTTGGGACTTAGCTAATTTGGGGGTAAATATAAGAATTTTGGATTTAGGCCAACATCAAATAAATTTGAGGCTTCACGAAGCCCAATTTATGTTTGATTGTGATGTGTAGGAATATTATAAAGATTTTTCAACATTTATTGGGGTCAATTGACTAGGCTATGGGTTCAATTTGGTGGGATTAAGTCATATGATCAAAATTTGGGTTTTGACCTAAATCAAAATTGGGCTCAAATCATGGGACAATTAAGCTTGTATTTCATTTATTTTGGCCATATCAAAAGTTAATTTGAGTTTAGGATTAAAATTGGTGTCAATTGAGGTCAAATTGATGGACATTTTAGTTGAATTTGGGGAAATTTGGGCCTTTAAAGGCAAATTTGGGGGTTTTGGTTAAAGATGGTCAAATCGGCCAAGCTGGGTCATGTGGTAGTTGAGAAAAATGAAATTGGGAATATTTTGGATTTATTGTGTTTTTCTGGGAAGTTTTGGAATTTTGGTCTATGGAGGGGTATTTTGGTAATTTGGGCATTTTTGGAGATTTTCTGTAATTTGGGAGTTTGCAGGTTTTCAACATTTTTGAAATGAATTTTGATCAAATTTGGGTATTTTGGGCAAACTTGGGAATTTTGGCAAAGTTTAGGGTTTTAAGGGTGTTTAGGTAATTTGGGGTTGTTTAGAGGCAAAAGTCCAAGATGAGTATTTTTGATAGGATTGGGTAACTAATCACCCTAAATGAGCCATGGAACAAAGAAAATTCCATTTTGGTTCCTCTATGTACTGGTCTTAGTTAAACCATAGCCCTAGGGCTGGTAGGTTTAGGGGACCATGTACATGAGTATCCCAAAAAGATCAAGGGACCTAGGCTAGAAATTTGAGTTTAGGGTTGTGAGTTATTGTGAGTGTAGATGAGTGTAGTGAGTTCCTTAGCTCCAGACCAACACCCAGTGTCAACCCTAAGGTCCAGCAGTCCTAAGGGTGACTCATCTTGAGTTTCCCTTATATTGACCCCACCTACTAAGTACTTAGATGTTAGGATCAATATGTGGAACTTCAAGTTGAGAAAAGAAGATGGTAGAATTTCTAGCGATGAGGGTGCTTTTTCTAGTTTTCTAAGAATAGTCAATAGGAAAATCCTATGGCTAGACCTTAGGCTATAAAAGAGAAAAAACTAAACCTCAACCAAAAGTGAGGTCAACAAACTCCTTTAGGATAGGTTATTGAATGATCTGTTAAATGCAGAGTTATAATACTAGGAGTTATTTCTCCTAATCCCATTCTTTTAAATATTGATAATGGCATAAGGTTGATGCTTGCACCTGAATCACATAAAACTTTCCCATAAAATATCTCTCCTATTGCTCGTGGAATTGTGAAGCTACTAGGATGTTTAAGCTTTTCAGGAAGCTTTTTCTAAATTATAGCACAACACTCCTCATTAAGAACAATAGTTTCATTATCTTCAAACTTTCTTTTTCTATTGAGAATATCCTTCATAAACTTCACATAGCTTGACATTTGTTCTAAGGCTTTAACAAATGGAATATTAATGGTAAGCGTCATAAAAAATTCCAAAAAATTTGAAAATTGTTTATCTAACTTTTGTTATCGGAGCCTCTGAGAAAATGAAGGTGGTGGTTTTTCCAAGCCAACTTTAAGCGGAGAAATAAGTCTCTATAAACCTTTTGGAGCGTCCTCTTTTGGTTCATCAATTTCTTCTAACTCTACTTCAGTTTAATTTTTAACTCTACCTTCAAATTCCCTTCCACTTCTTAGTTGAACGACTTTTACTTGCTTTTTATTCTGGTCTTTTAGATTTACTTCAGTATTACTAGAATTGTTCCTTGGGATCTATTACTTAATGAATTTACTATTTGTCCTAACTGACTCTCAATATTTCTATTTGTAGTTCCTTGACTTCGTAACTGATTTCCCATTTGTAACACCACTTCTTCTATAAATAACTTCTTCTCCTTAAATTATGGATTACTGTTAAAAACTTGTGGGTAAGTAAGTCTATAATTACTATTTCGTTGGTTGTTCTAGTTTCCCAATGGGTTTACTTAGTTGTTCCCTCATTGCTAATTATTACCACCAAAAGTATTATTCAAATTAAGGTTGGGATGGTTCTTCCAACCTGGGTTATAATTGTTTGAATATGGGTTATTCTACTTGATTGTTTATGGCATGCAAAGTTTCTAATAATGCTTGAGAATCTACCATTTAACTTGATGATTTCTCTTCAATGATGAAAATTGGTTAAGAAAAATTCATTCCAAATTTGTCTAACTTCCTTGAAATTGCAGCAAGTTGATTTGCTAACACGGAAAGAGCATCAGTTTCATGAATATTAGCTACTTTATTAAGATTTATCCTTTTGGAAGGCCATTGAAAATTATTTATTGTTATTTCTTTAATTAAAGCATAAGTTACATTAAATGGATTTGACATCAATGAACCACTAGCAGTGGCATCGATAGTAGATCTAAGAGATTCAGCTAATCAATTATAAAAGGTTTGAATTATTAACCAATATGGTATAACATGGTGTGGACACTTACATAAGAGTTCTTTAAATAGTTCCCATTCTTCATAAATAGATTGCCCTTCAAATTGGCAATAAGATGTTATATCATTTCTAAGCTTCACGTTTTTTATGGTAGAAAATATTTAGCAAGGATTTTCTGCAGTAAATCACCCCAAGTTCTAATAGATCCTTGCGATAACAAATGTAACCATATCTTAGCTTTATTCCTCAGTGATTAAGGAAATAATCTAAGTTATATATTATCATCTGATACACCATTCTACTTAAATGTAGCACATAATTCTAAAAATTTGGTAAGATGTAAATTTCAATATTCAGTTGTTGCTCCCCCAAACTAATTATTTAATATCATTTGGATAAAAGCAGGTTTAAGCTATAACGAATTAGCTACTATAGTGGGTTTTTGAATACTACAATGAAGTCCATCCACCGTAAGGTTTGCAAAATCTCTCAAAGGTTTAAACTCTTCAGGATTTTGATTATTTTGATTTTCCATTTCTTGAAAAATTTCAGTAATTTTTAACTTTTTTAATTCTTTTCTAATTGTTCTTTCTAATTCGGAATCGTAGGCACAGGAATTGTGAAACCTGAACTACGCATAAGTTACTATAAAACACATAAAATAAAATATAAAAAATAGAAAGACACAAACAAGAACTTAATATAAAAACAACACTACCATTTTCCTATAAAAAATCTTAAAGTTTAAAAAAGACCTAATAAAAATAGAAACTTTGCTTTCTGAAAGAACATTTTGTAATTTTCCTCGGAAACGGTGCCAAAAACTTGGTGTCGATTCTTCGGTATAGTTATTTTTGGCGATGTATCTGATTATATGATTAATTTCCTTAATAATGATTCCTATTTTGTAATAAAGTCAAAACTTAATCCAAAGCAAAAGCTAGGTAAAATTTTCCTATGAAGCAAAGGAGAAAATAATTATAATATTTTAAATATGGGATACTATGCAAGTATTTTTATTGTTATCAAGTAATATAGGACTTTTGGAATAAGCCTCAAATATCAAACCCATAGGGAAAACCGATAATATGCACTTTTGAAAATTAGAAAGTTTAGATAACAATAATCCTACTTAGCAAAATATTCTTACTTAGACATAAGATGCTATAATAGGAATGAAAATTCGACTATTTTTGTAATTTTTGATAATTGAAAATAAAGTAAGCAACTAACTAACTTAACTAAATATTTGGAAGATGAAGGCAATTTAAGTAAAATATCTTTTTCCTTATCATGAATCAGTAGGAAGTATAGAAATTCATTTGTGAAAGTATTCAAAATGTGTTGTGCCAAACAAGTGCAATAATATACTTTACCCTTGCTATAGATGCTATAAAGAACAAGGAGAGTTCCCATAGAATTGCCTGCCCTTAGGGTTGACTCTGGGTGTTGGTATAGAGCTAAGACACTCACTACAGTTACCTCACTCACAATTACTCAATACCCTAAAACCAAAATTCATTGAATTTGATCCCTTAATCCTTTGGGAGACTCATGTAGATGGTCCCCTAAACCCTCTGGCCCTAAGCTAGAGTTTAGCTAAGACCAGTACATAGAGGACCCAAATGGGGTTTCCATTGTTCCATAGCTCATTTATGGTGGTGGGCATCCTAATTCTACAAAAAATACCCAACTCGGCCTTTTGCCCGAAGATTCCCCAAATTAACTAAGTACCCTTGAAACCCTAAATTTGGCCAAAAATTTCAAATTTACCCAAAATACCCAAATTTGTTCAAAAATCATTTCAAACCGTTTGAAAACATCTAAATTACCCAAAATCACCAAAAATTGCCAAATTACCAAAATACCCCTCAGCCCAAAATTTCATAAATTTCAAAAAATCCAAAAAATTTCCAAAACCTTCCAAATATTCTCAATTTCATTTTTCTTAACTACCATATGATCCAATTTGATCATTTTGACCAAAACCCCAAATTGCCTTTAAAGGCCCAATTTTCCCCAAATTTAGCTCAAATGTCCATCAATTTGGTCCCAATTTCCCCCAATGTCAATTCTAAACTCAAATTCATTTTCCATATGACCAATCTGAACCAAATCCAAGCTCAATTGGTCCATGCTTTAAGCTCAATTTTGATCTAAGTCAAACCCCCAATTTTTGCCATATGACTTGATCTCACCAAACTAAACCTATAACCTACTCAATTTGTCACAATTTATGTTGAAAACTCTTGATAACATTGCAAAACATCAAACTTGACATTCAATTGGCTTTGGTAAAGCCTCAATTTCATTTAATTTCAACTTAAAACCAAAAATCCCTAAATTTTCCCCAAATTGGCTATGTCCCCAAATTCAACCAAATTGAATGCCTTAGCCCCAAAATTGGTCAATTCTTGTTAAAAAATCTTCATTAAATTCCTATTGACCATTCTAAAAAATTAATTTGGACTTCGCCCAAGCCTAGCCCAATGTAGACCCAAGTCTAGCCCAACATGCCCAAATTGATCAAAATTCCAAAATCTCTCAAATTGAACCCACAATTGAACTCAAAATCACTTCAATTCTTCACAAAAAATGTTCATTACAATCATCTACACAATGTTAATCATTTAATTGGGCTCAAGATCATGGCTATCGTAACAAAAACCCACTTTAAGCCAAATTGACCTACATGGACCCCTTCACTAAAAATTGACCCAAGCAAGCCAAATTGATCAACCAAAGACCACCACAACCAACTTTTAAACCTTATTGACTAGAATAAACCCCATGGAACCACCCAAATGAACAATGGACCAAAGTATCCCCAAATCAAGGGATTTTCTTCAAAAATTTCTTAAGCCTAAGGGATTTTTGCCAAAATTAAGCACCTACCCAAATAAATTAATGTGACATATTTCCCTGGCTCACATGACCTCCTAGCCACCTACCCTAGCCTTGTCAGCCAGCCTAGTCACTGAAAAATGGTCAAACCAAGAGCCACCCAATGGAATCAAACCCAACTAAAACCTGGAGGGCACCACATCCCATTTTAAATTTAAAGCCTCCCTGCCCTCCACCAAGGAAAACTTTTTCACCCCCTAATTGACCATGTTAGCCACCCTAAGCCAATTTTAAAAAACTTCACCTCCATGGCCATAAAATAGTGTGCTAAAATTTTTGCAAGGAGATCCTTCAAAATAACTCCCTGAGCTTCCTTGAGACCTACACTGTGCAACCCAACTACCCCATTGCCCGAAATCCCCTTGTCAGAGTTCAATTTTTGAGCTCAAAACCTTGTCAGAGACAGGATAGAGCTGTCCACACCTCTACACTCCACTAAAATCAAATTAAACTCACCCACTCCATCACTACACTGATCTAAGACAAAGCCCCATCAATTCTTCCTCACACAGAGCTTCTACACTAGATTGTGATCAACACCCAAATTCAGCCTTGATTGAATTTGGGTCTAGACCTTTCACCACAACCAGAGGCTCAATCCCTAGCCTCCTTCTTAGAGCAAAGGTATTAAACTTCCCCTCTTCTCGAGCCAATTTTGATTCTCCATTTTATTAGGCATAGTTTAATGGCATGTTTACTATATGGATGTGTTCTTCTCACTTAGACGAGTCCATAGAATCAAAGCCCATGAGATTTGGTTGACTCTAGAGGGAGATCTTAAGGTTTTAATGTGAACAGTTCTCAGGTTAGCCTATTTGGGGACGATGATGGGGAGTCCTCCGATTGTACGTTTATCTCATCAACAGACGAGATCTAGTCCGACAGCGCCTTCTTACATGAAACGAGGGCCGAGTTAATGCTGAGGTGGATGACGGCACCGAACTATAACATGACGTGTGGAGCTTTAGAGACGCATAGGATAAGGTGGCGCAGTGCGTTTAAATAGATAAATGGGGTATTTTCTAATTTTAATAAATAGACTTAACTTAAAAAATCCGGTCATGGTATAGAAACATTACAAAAATAAAATAAAAATACCATTATGCTCAGTGAATAGAGGAGAACATTGTGGGAATGGTTTTAAGCTCATTTGATGCATATTTTTTTTTAATTAATTAAATACTATTTTGAGACTTTTGATTCTCCATGCTTGTAAACATTTCACCATGGCTTGAAATTTTGGCATGTTGTTACATCTGTCTTACGGAACATTCTCTGATTTTTTCAAAGTTAGAGGAGATCTCTAGACAAAGATCCATATTTTTAAAGTTTATGTCTATTATTTACATAAATTAATCATAATAATTAGCATGTTTCTTAGAAATTTCCAAGTAATTTTGGAAGGTTTGTCATGACCAACGAACACTTTGGAACGTCATTAAAAATACACTTAATTTTCACAAACCGTAAAACACAAAGAAACTTAATTTTGGATAAAATAAACATCTAAATGACTTGATTTTAACTCTCCACTATAATTTGAAGTTCATAGAACTTCCCATAAAAATTTCAAAATATTTGGAGCTCATTTGATAACTCAAATTGATTTTCTATTTTAAGCGCCATTTTTAACACTAAAATAATTTTTAATAATTAAAATATAACTAAAAAAAATTATAAAAATTGGTTTTCGGAGTTCTCTGTGATCAGAGGAATTTTCTAAAAATAAAATGGTAATTAAAATAAAAACCTTGTTTTTAGCCTATTTTTAAATCTTTAAATAATTAAAAAATGATAAAAATCATAAAAAATAACAAAATTCATAGAAATGTTCTAAATTATTTCTTATGAACTTAGGAATAATTGGAACATTTTTTCTAATTTTCTAATTGAAGATGTTGAATTTTGATGTATAAAATAATTTTTAAAGGCTAAAAATGGATTTTCACTCAAACAATTCTAAAATTTCAAACAAAAATAAAAAAAATGTGAAATTTGTCTCTCTAGGTTCCTTAATCTTAGAGAGATTTAATGAAACTTTATTTTCCACATTTAAAATATTTTATAGTTAATAAATGCTCCAAAACATAAAATAATTCTTAAAATTCATAAAAAATTTAAAAAATTATGAAATTTGGTCCCAAAGATTCCCTGGTCTAAGTCTACCTCCACCAAAAAAAATTTCACGTGATTATCGTTTGCCTTGGTCAAGTCATGGAATTTTCCTTGAAAAATCCTATTCTTGCATATAAATAAATATATAAATTAAATTAAATTGTGAAAAATCACATTCTCTCCTCTCATGTCTTAATTGACCTATGAGTGAGGTAGGATAAAAATTCCAAAGTCATTTGAATTAAATTTGACAAATTAATAGAGCCTTAAGGGCAAAAGTGTAATTTTAGAAATTTAGCCTTAACTAACATTTAGGCTTAATTCAAGAAAGGGAAATGGGCAACCATTGATCCCAATTAACATGTTTGGATTACTGAAACACAAGGGGATTAATTGGTAGAAGAACTTTCACCAGGATCAGAGGCTCAATCCCTAGCCTCCTTGGAACTTTACGAACGTGCCGAGCACCTCTGATTGAAGCTTCACTTCTTATAGAAATGACATTGAACTTGGCCTCTTCTCGAGCCTATTTTGATTGTCCATTTGATTAGGCTTAGATTAATGGCATGTTTACTGTATGGATGTGTTCTTCTCACTTAGACGAGTCCATAGGATCAAACTTCATGAGATTTGGTTGAGTATGGAGGGAGATCTTAAGGTTTTAATGTGAGCGATTCTCGGGTTAGCCTATTTGGGGATGATGATGGGAAGCTGTCTGATAGTGTGTTTATCTCATCAACGAACAAGATCTAGCTGGATAGCGCCTTCTTACATGAAAGGCGGGCCGCGTCAGCACTGAGGTGGATGGCAGCGCTGAACCAGAAGACGACGCGTGGAGCTTCGGAGACGCCTATGATGAGGTGGTGCCGCGCATTTAAATAGATAAATAGAGTATTTTCTGATTTAAATAAATAACCCTAACTTCAAAAATTCATATCTTGGTGTAAAAAAACTACAAAAATAAAATAAAACTACACTCTTGCTCAGTGAACAGAGGGGAACAATGTGGAAATTGTTTGAAGTTCATTTGATGAATATTTGATTTTTTAATTAATTAAATACTTTTTTAAGTCTTTTGATTCTCCATGCACCTAGACATTTCACCATGGCTTGAAATTTTGGCATGTTATTGCCTCTGTCTTAGGGAACATTCTCTAATTTTTCCGAAGTCAAAGGAGATTTCTAGACAAACATCCATATTTTTAAAGTTTATGTCTATTATTTGCATAAATTAATCATAATAATTAGCATGTTTCTTAGAAATTTCCAAGCAAATTTTGGAAGGTTTGCCATGACTAGAAAACCCATTAGAAAATGTTTCATGAGCTAAGTCATTAAAAGTACACTTAATTTTACAAACACTAAAACACAAAAAAAATCAATTTTGGGAAACATAAATATTTAAATAACTTTATTTAAGTCTCCACTATAATTTGAAGTTCGGAGAGCTCCCCATAAAAATTTCAAAATATTTGGAGCTCATTTGATAACTCAATTTGAATTTCTATGTTAAGTGTCATTTTTAACACTAAAATGATTTTTAATAATTAAAATATAAGTGAATAAAATTATAAAAATTGGTTTTTGGAGTTCTCTGTGATCAAAGAAATTTTCTAAAAATAAAATGGTACCTAAAATAAAAACTTCATTTTTAGCCCATTTTTAAATATTTAAATAATTAAAAAAAATGATAAAAATCATAAAAAAAACAAAATACATGAAAATATTCTATATTGTTTCCTAAGCACTTAAGAACAATCTGTATATTTTACCTAATTTTTTAAGTGAAGAAATTAAATTTTGAAGCTTAAAATAATTTTTAGGCTAAAAATGGATTTTCACTAAAATAATTCTAACAATTCAAAGAAAAATAAAAAATAATTTTGAAATTTGTTTCTCTGGGTTTCTTGAACTTAGAGAGATTTGATAAAATGAGAAACTTAATTTTCCACATTTAAAATATTTTATAGTTAATAAATGCTCTATAATTCTTAAAATTCAAATAGAACCCAAAAAATTATGAAATCTGGTCCGAAAGATTCTGTGGTCTAAGAGTACCTCCAGAAAAAATTTCAAGTGATTAGCCTTTGGCTTGCTCAAGTTATGGAATTTTCTTTGAAAAATCCTAGTCTTACATATAAATAAATATATAAATTAAATCAAAATTTGAAAAAATCACATTCTCTCCTTTGATCTCTTATTTGACCCATGAGTCAGGTGGGATAAAAATTCCAAAGCCATTGGAATTAAATTTGACAAATTATGAAGTGATAGAGTCTTAGGGCCAAAAGTATAATTTTAGAAATTTAGCCTTAAATCAAGAAAGGGAAATGGGTAACCTTTGATCCCAATTAACATGTTTGGATGATTAAAACATAAGGGGATTAATTGGTAGAAACCAATCCCACTTTTATTATATAAAGGATAAATTTGTGATTTCCTTAAATTATTAAAATTCGGAAGTCTAGTCAATTAAATGATCCTAGATTTAGGGGTATGATTTTGGGTGTTAATAACTCACCAATTTAATACCCTTATTTAATGATTCAAATGACTTTTTAAGGTTTTGATAATGAATCATCATCACCTAAAAATTTAATCTCTTTCAAAATATAACTAAGTCATCTATCAAAAGTCTAAAGTGCTTAGTAGTAACCTAAGCTAAATCAAATATGATTAAATGAGGATTAGAAAAGTAAACATAATTAAAAATTGAACATCTTTAAAACACTACAGGAACAAATTAAAATTTTGCTAAGTGCCTTGATAGCATTAACTTGCCCCTTTAAAGAGTCTTCACCTACATAATTCCCAAAGTAAATAATAAGTGATAATTAATCTACTCTTATGGGTAATTGAAACATCAATGTTCATTGAGCATTAAAGGTATTTATAGGATGAGTTATTAAGCAACATAATAAGTTTGAATGAGCTAGAGACTTTTCACCAAGCAGTGAGAGGGAAGCATGGACCTGATTCTTTCTCCAGAGTTGTTGGATACCTTGGAGATCCGCTAAACTTAATATATTTTGCTTAACAAAAATCATCCTTAATCAAATTAGTAGGGACCCACAAAGAAGTTGCCTAGGGTTGGGTAGATCATCAAAACCTTACTTTTTTGCTTTAAATAAAGTTCTCTCACATGCAATTTGAGTTTCAAGTGGCAGAATGAGAAGACTTGCCAGGTACTCTTTTTCTAGCTTATAATGCCATCTTTCGTGTACTTTCATACTGTAATTTTTATGTTTATAAAACTTGCATGCTAAAAAATAATGTCACCCTGCATGAAAACCAAATTTGTTAAGTAGCCACAAAGCAAAAACTCAAAACCAAAATTAAAATCAACCAAGATAAAATTCACAGCCACAACATTTAAAATATAAAACAACTCAAAATTTAATCACAAACATCGCAAAACAACAATTAAAACTAAATTAAGACATCTCTATTGGATGATCGGGAATCCCTTAGAGGAGCTAACCTACGATTGCTAACAGGGCTTCACAAGGTCTAAATGAAAGTATGGAACTCATTAAGTTAAGTTTAGTAAATTTATTTAAGCTAAGTGAATCTAATAGAAAATAGTGGTGTCAGAACGAGGGAACAGTCGGATCCTAACCGATGTCGCTCTAATCAACTTTAACATTTCCAAATAATTTTTTAAGGAACTACAACCATAGGGCCATCTGATTTGACATCATAACTCGAAACCCTAGAAAACTTAAACTCATCACGACAAAGGGCTTGAAGGTAGCATGGTGGGCAGCATGACCATCTTCAACAACAAAACCTGTCTTCCCCAGCTAAACCAATTCCTTCCTTTAAATTAAACAACCAAGCCATAGGATTTTGAGGTTGTTTGCTCATGCAACATAAATCCTCAACTTATCTTTAGGACTTTGCACAATCATGTTGTGCAATCTAAGCCCTAACTAGCCTTAGTATTCCGAGGTTGTCGTCTGTCACGACCTAAATTCTTAAACTTTCTAGTGATCGTTTCACACAAATGCAAATCCTAATAAATAAAAATTGTAGATGAAATACTGAAATAATTTCTCCTCAAAATTAAAGCAAAACAATAGGATAGACTGGGAAGTCATTGAGGTTCTCCTTCGGATCTATGACATCCTCTAGTTCTTCCTCCTTTGGATTGTACAATAAATGTTCCAAATTTAAGCCAATCTCTTTTCACACACCTCTTCGTTCAATCTCATTGAAAAATCCTATCCTTTTGACCTCTTTGAAGATAATATTTCCTAATTTTTGTCAATAGATTTCTTAGGTGACTTCGGTCGTTTAAGATGTAACTAACTATAGGGGCTTGCCCTTATAGGAAGCTTTTTTGAACCCAACTTAATATAAACCCTATTTAATTCTTCATATTAAATATGGGAAATTATCGACAAATAAAATGATTTTACAGACCAAACAGATGTCATATTTTTCTCAGTTTATTTGAACGAGCCTCATCCTCAAGTATTCTTCAAGATGGATACAGGGTTTGAGGTACAACGCTCTTTCATTTAAATTATAAAAAATATGGGGTCATTTTGATTTTATATTTTCCTAAACTTAAATCTATACTTAAATTAAAATGTCCTTCCAAAGTGGGAGACAAAATTTCGATTTCGGTGACCGACAGCTTCTTACGGACAACTCATCAACAAAAATACTGCCGACAACAATCACTTATCATTTTTATAGAAAAAAGATAACGAAAACTACTCAGAATTCATGAAAAAAACACAAACACACATAAGTTTAAAAGTAGAAATCATGCACACAAAAAAGAAATCTAAATTAAAATTTAATGTAGTCACAAAGAAAAACACATAAATGAAATCCTCTCCACCAAATGTCCAAAATTTCATTTCAATTCTCTTCCTTCACTCATAATACAAACTAAAACTTAAAATAAAATAAAAGTGGCAAGAGACAACGGTGGGTGGTGGCGACAATTGTTATTTGGGTAGATGATGGCGATTGGATGTGGATTGGCTCCCTCCTTTAATGATGTAAGTCTTCTTTAATAAAAATCTAAGGGGTGCCTTGGCGTTTCTTTAAAATGTGTTTCCCTTCAATGAATCTTTGTAGAATTTGCCTCCTTTTAAAAGGCAATTGAATGAAATTTTGTGTCCATGCGATATTTCCCATGTCTTTACCAGAGGTTGCTTTAAACACTGCTTCAAGAATTTGTCTAAATTTAATAAATCATCAAATAACTACTTCTGCAACTTAAGCACGGGGTACCTGACACTTAGGCGTGACTCTATCTTTACAACTGGCGCACAAGCACCAGTCTTGGGCGCTTAGGGGCCTCAGTTCATTTTCGCACATTTTTCATTTTTTCTCAAAATTTGATCCTTTTTCACTCTTTTTACATTTTTTCATCCATTTGATTTTATCTAATAGAAAATAAACAAAAATACCTTTTATTAAACTGCAATATCCCAAAAATAAGTATAATAATGTGTATAAAAAGTTTATATATTTTAGGTGTATCAGTAAGTTTTGAGTTCTAGTTGATTATTCTTCTTCTCTTAGCTTCAGTGGTTCATTTGATGGTTTTCCTTTCTTTTTATATTTTTTGTTGGTATGTTTTGTCTCTCTGTTTCTTATTTCAGTCTTGTTTAATTTTCCTTGTACTTGTAGCTCTTTCAAGGTTTTCATTCTTCCTTTCCTCTTCTTTGAAGCTTTTAACGTTTTTGATTTTCACTTATTTTGAATATAAAGTCTAAGCCCAATTATTTAAATATAATGGCATTATACATGCTTAAATGTACAACCCCAAAATATTTCAAAAAAATTTTTTGCATACCTAACACTAAATTCATATGTAAAATACATAAAATGTAATTTCAGTAGTTGTAGCTCTAGTGGAAGAGTTATACATATTGGTGATCAAATCCTTAAATAGAGTGAACTTAATAGATATCTCGGGCCTCCTGTTTAAAGTGATGGTGATTTTGATGGGGATGTTATTAGTAGAATTTATGTTCGTTAATTGAGGTGGAAGAATGTAGATGGTGTATTGTGTGATAGAAAATACCTCTTAGAGTTAATAAAAAATTTCTATAAGATGATGGTGGGATCTTGAATTTTCTTTGATGTGGAATGTTGGCGTTTTGTTTAAGGGGTTGTTTGCTTGCAAGTAGTATTTAATTTTAATAGGATTTAATAAATCTTATGAATATGGAATTATCATATCTTAAGATTGTTAAGTCTAGAAATGTATTTCTTGCGTAGGATGTTGGTTTAGTGTATGGATGTAATATAAGGTCAAAATTTTATTGTAAGTTTTCCTCAAACATGAAACCCAGATTAAAATAAACATGAAGAACTACAAGAAAAAAAATTAGAACAAATTTAATTGGAACCTATGTCATCTCAGCTCTAGGTCGGATAATTTGACATCTTTGTAATGTTAGTTCTGTCAAATATCACTAAATGATCTAACATTTACTCCCAATCAATTATGATATCTCTCTCTAATAGTGTATGCCCCCATAGATGCACAAACCCTCCCACAAATATATTTACTTCATATTTTTTTCTCCAAGTGAGAAACCAATCATAAATCTAAGCATCCTTTCCTCCAAAATATTTAACTAGATTACTTACATGCCACAAAATAATATGTGAGACTGACGTATTTCATACAATGTAAAAGTTTTCAATTCTTCAAACAATGGGAAATCTAATTTCCTTTTTTGCAATGGAAATTTGATTTCTAATTGATGGAAGAAATGAAAACTCTTACATCCAATGAAAAACTTCCTTCTCAAAATTTGTTTAAAGGTTTGAAAGTAATCTACGAAGTGATGTTGTTGAGATGAGAATACTTATGTGGGTCATTGCCTTTACATTTGTGGAGAAATTGTGAAAGAAATTGACTCTTCAAAGAGTTGGTTTAGCTATAGTGAAAGATTAGGTTAAAGATAAAATATGGATAAATGTTTATCGATTATCAATCTTTGACAACCCTAATAGCCTTAGTAGGCTGCTAGTTTTCTAGTTTCAGGCTTAATTATTGTCGGCTAAAGAAATTTAATCCAAATCTTTTGCTCAAAGCTTGGGGTGTTTATTTTGATACGCTTTCTTTCTTAGTCAAATTTAAAATCAATCAATTTTTAAGCAATAATTTTTATTTCATATTTAAAAAGTAATTTTGACAGTTTATTTAGACTTTCTGATATCTCTTTTTAATATTGCCTACAACTTTAGCTTCTCTAACCCTTTTACAGATATAATTGTTTTGAATTTTGTTTCCAACAAAAAAGTCAGTTATAGAACTAATCATTCCCGCTACTGCAACCCCTTGCGCAATTAACTCCACACCTCAAAATATATTCTTAAAAGGAAATATTTAGTATGATGTACGTATTTTCATTATATCTTCCAATACAAAGTCTAATTTTCATTTACAAAACAGAAATTCACTTCAAAATTGACATGCTTAAAATATGTTGCTTTTAATTGTACATTTAATGCATATTTTTAATAATGTTACGCTTTAATGAAAGGTATTTTTGATTTTTTTGGTTTTAGGTACATTAAATGGAGTAATTGTAGCAAATAAAGTAAAAATGGAGTAAATATGAGTCAAATGAAGCAAAAAGGACAATGTTGACCCGACTTTTACACGCCAGAATCTGGCACCTAGGATCCAAAGAATAGAAAGCCTTGCGCCTAGTTGCCACTAACGATTATCTTGAAGATCCACTGAATTTGGATGAATAGTGATTATGGATGCTAACATTTCAGGGAGAGCAGAGAGAAGATAACAGGAACACATTTATAGTTTATTTATTGTCATTTTATTTCTACAATTTATAACCGCTTTAATGTCTTATGCATGTTTGGTTGAGATACACAGTTTTAAAAATTAAGATAAACCTTTACAAAATTAAACTTAAACAACATTTAAAAAAAAATAACAAACAAATATACTACATCCTTTTGAATTTATGGGAGTCCCTCGAATGAGGTTAACCACGATTGCTAACGAGATCTGCCTAGTTTAAGTGAGCTAACAACTCATTTAGACTAAGAAAATTCAAAAGAAAATAATGGTACTAGAACCAGGGAACCATGGGATCCTAACTAGTGTTGCACTAACCTTAACCCCCCCATAATACTTGAACAATAAAAAAATTTGACTTGAAGACTATAAACCTTTAAACCCAGAATACCTGAAGCTGTCACTTTGACGAGGAGCTTGGAGCTAAAACTATGGGCAATATGATGAGGATAAACATAAGAATAACTTTGAGAGAGAAACCGGATCTATAACATCAAACCTTCCTTGAATTAAATAACAAGCGACAGGATTTCGAGGTAGCCTGTCTAGTATGACATAAATCCACAACTTATTGTTAGGCATTGCACAATCATGTCATGCAATTTAAGCTCTAACTCGTTTTAGGCTACGATGTTGTCGTTCATTGCGACATAAGCCCTCTTATCTTCCAGGATATTTGTATGACCATGTCCTACAAATGTAAGCCCTAAAATGATAAAATTGGTAGGATGAAACATTAAGTAATAATATTTCTAAATCATAGCCAAGATATAGGATAGCTTAGGAAGTTACTAGTGTTTTCCTTGGATCCATGACATCTCCTACCTTTCATTCATTTGGATTCTCAAAATAACTACTCCTACTTGATCCTATCCCTTTTAAACTTCTAATGTTCAGTATTGAAAACCTTATACTTTGGAATTCTTGAGTGCAAAACCACTAGTCCTAATCGAAATTATTCTTAAGTGATCTCTATAAGCAACATTGGAACCTAGGTTAATATAACCCATATATAATCTTCCATATTATATAAAGGAACTTGTAGTTTTAAGAAAAATACTTTTGCAGACCAAAGGAATGTCATAAATCCTTAATTTATTTAATCAAGCATCATTAGCAAGAGTAGTCTCTATTCCTCGGAATAGATGCAACATTTGGGGTGTTAGGCTTGATCATATAAACTATTGTATATATGAGATCAGTTTGGTTTCATATTTTCAAAATTGAAACATTATTTTTAAAAATTGAAACATTATTTTTCAAAATTAACAAACTAATTTTCCAAAATTAACTTTATCTATAAGTATTAAATTAACTCTAAAATTAATTTTTCAAAAAAACAAAATCAACGTGATAGATATTCCCGACTGACAATGAGAAGGAGGAATTGTAGCAGTATTCGAAGGCTTTATGAAGTTCTACTTTTGTGTTTAACTGTGATTTTAAGTTTGTTTTGTGCTTGTAGAGGAGACTCTAGAATTTGTGTTGGTGAGAAAAAATAAGGCACTTTGTATTTGTATTTAAGTTTTTTTTATAAGACTTAGATTTCAATACAAATTCTTTGTTTTCGTTTATTGTCCATGAATTTTGAGTAGTTCCCTTTTTTTTTCTTGTATCTGGGAATTAATTCCATAATAAGAGAATGATTTAAATATTTCTTTTTTACTTTAAAAAATTGTGATGACATTTTCACCGATTCTTCATTTACTATAGAAATTGGCCACTTGTGAGGTTAAATCCATTGTGAAACATAAATATCTGGGAGGGCTATGATTTCACCTAACTAGTGAGCGTACACTTAGTTCTAGCTAGAGCCATTACTATCACCTAAGGGGGTGTGTAAATAGATAAGGAGATAAGTTTTGAATGACATAAAATTGATGTTTCTAGGGTGACCAACTAGATATTTTTTATCAATTTGGTTTAGAGTTTAGATTCTAGGGGTCCTTAGTAGGTCCTATAGAGAGAACACACTGGGTAATCTAGTGGTCAGAGACCAAAATCTACTCAACACTACTACACACGCTGGTAAAAAATTCTTAATTAACTAATGTTCTTTGCTAACACCGAGAGGGGTAAAGAAAAGGAATACTCATATTCGTCACAATGCATCATCTTATTTTTAGTCATTCAAATCCTACACAGATTAATATTTCCTTAAAAGGGGAAAGATCTTTTCATAATATTTAAACTCATTAGATTTACTTTGTTTAATTGTTAATCTTAGTCATTTCCTTCTGCTTTAACTTAGTCTTAATCTTTGTATTCATATTGTCATTGTTCTAATTTTATTTTATCTACAATATAGATATAATTACTCTAGTCCAATTTAAAGAATTCAACAATCCTCATGGCATCGATTTTGATGTTTTAAAGAAAATCCTATATTACTTGAAATGACACGTATACTTGTGTAGTACCTGTAGTGTAAATTTATATTATTTATTTTCTATATCATTTTATTTATTCACACTAACCATTAAAAATAAATTGGGACAAGTTTTTGGCAATATTTTTGGGATTAAAAATACACGTAATTGCGACTTGGGTCAAATTTTTGGCGCCGTTGCTGGGGAGTGTAACAAAACTATTTAAATTTAGAAGGCAACCATTTTTTTAAAATTGCAGTTTCATTTGAATTAAAGATTTTGTTTTAGTAAAATTAAAAATTAAAAAAATCGAAAATCCATAAAAAATATAAAAAAAATCCGAAAGCTAAAAAATCTATTTTATTTTTGTTATGTTATTTTAATTTTTTAAAATTTTATCATTTTAATGATTAGTTCGCGATCTGAAGGTTTAGTGCCCTGTGATTTTGAATTAGCACGTATCATTAAGAAAATTTGAAAAATAAGGAAGACTTAATAATTTTCAAGATATGACAAATACTTCACAAAATAATATCGAGAATGAAAATGCTTAGAATGAACATCATAATTTACAAAAATATTTAAGGGATTATGCAAATCCTACAAAAAAAGATATTCACTTAAGTATAGAAACTCCTGCTCTAGTGGCTAACTCATTTGAGCTTAAACGTGTAATTATACAAAGGGTACAAAAAAATTGGTTTGGGGGAACACTATCTAAGGAACCAAATTTACATTTAACAAGCTATTTAGAACTGTGTGCAACATTTAAATATGATGGCGAAACAAATGATGTTGTTAGACTTATACTTTTTCCTTTTTCATTAAGGGACAAAGATAAGATGTGGTTAAATTCACTAGCGTCGGGATCTATTAGAACTTAGAGAGATTTGGCACAAAATTTTATAGCTAAATATTTTCCACCTTCAAAAACTGCTAAGCTTAGAAATGACTTTACATTTTTTACACAGTATGAAGGGGAGTTATGTTATGAAGCTTGGGAAAGATTTAGGGAACATATTAGAAAGTGTCCACATCATGCTTTATCATACTTGTTAATAATTCAATCTTTTTTTAATGGGTTAGTGGAATCCCTTAGATCTATCATACATGTTGCTGCTGGTGGTTCATTAATCTCTAAATCATTTGATGAATCATATGCTTCAATTGAAGAAATGGCTATAAATAATATTTAATGGCTTTCTAAAAGGGTAAATCCTTAGAAAGTATCCATTATTCATGATAATGAATCTATTTCAATGGTTTATTTCCAAGTTACAACATTATTTAGAAAAATATACCAAATTGGGATGAATTTTTTTCAAACACCTCATTTGATTGAAGAAAATTCATTCTCATAAATTCTTGATTCTCAAACTTCATTAGAAACTACAAATGTTATAAATAGAATCAATAATGCATATTCCAATTATTACAACCCCAGTTGAAAGAGCCTTCAAAATTTTAATTGGAATATCAATTCTTGTGATGGAAGTAAGGAATGGGGGAACAATCAAGTAAACTCAATGGGAAACTGGAACCATCAAAGTATTTCTAAATTTATACCTACTTATCCTCCATGGCTTAATAGTAATCAAAAAGTTAAAGAGAAAAAAGTTATCCATAGAAGAAGTGGTGTTACAAATAGGTAATCAATTACAAAGTCAAAGTGTTGTTATTCAAAACATAGAGAATCAACTGGGACAAATTGTTAATGCCCTTAGTAATAGAGCTCGGGGAACACTTCCTAGTAATGTTGAGATCAATCCTAAAGATAAAAATAAAGAACAAGAATAAGTTAAAGCTATCCAACTAAGAAGTGTAATGGAGTTGAGTGTTGATTTTCAAAAAGAAATTGAAGTTGAGAGAAGAGATAAAGAAATTGAAAAACCTGAAGAAAGTATTCTTAAGGAAATGGAAACAACTATTTTTCCAGCTAAGAATAATTTAGAAATACTATCACCTCATTTTCCTTCAAGACATAGAAAGAAGAAACTTGATCAACAATTTTCAAGATTTGTTGAGATATTTAAAAATCATACATTTAATATTCCTTTTGTAGAAGCTTTGGAAAAAATGTCAACTCATGCTAAGTTTATGAAAGAAATTTTAATTAAAAAAGGAAATTTGAATATTATGAGATTTTTGCACTTAGTGAATAGTGCAATGTAATAATTTATAAAAAGTTTCCTCAAAAGCTCAAAGATTCATGGTAGTTTAATTATACCTTGAGCAATTGGAGAAAAATTTTATTGAAAAGCTTTATGTGATTTAGGAGCAAGCATTAATCTCATGCCATTATCTATATTTAGAAGATTAGTTTTAGGAGACATTTCTCCCACTACTGTAATGTTGCAGTTAGCTGATTGAATTATCACTTATTCTAAATGAGTTATAGAAGTTGTGCTGGTTCAAGTGGATAAATATATCTTACCTATTGATTTCATTGTGTTGGATATGGATAAAGATAAATAAATTATTATTTTTCTAGGGAGACCTTTCTGAGCTACGAGACGTGTAATAATAGATTTGTAAAAAGGAGAAACAACCATGAGTTAATGATCACGACGTAACATTTAATGTACTCAAGAAAATGAAGTATCCTGATAAAAGAAAAGACAGTAATTGCTACATAATGGATATACTTGATTATATGATTGTTAATCATTTTCATAAAAGATGTGAAGTCATATCAGATTAAAGAGATGATGTAACTTTGGACCAAAAATATTAGAAAATGAAATTGAAAGAGATTCTGAAGATTAATCAAATGAAAATAATACTGAGGAATTAAATTATGTTTAGGAAAAATTTGAAATTTTAGTTATTACTAAAAAATAGTAAACGTCTCATACCATCTATTGAAAAATCTCCTGAACTTGACAAGATTGTTCTACCTACTCATTTAAAGTATGCATTTTTTGGGAATTCATTTACAATACTTGTTATTATATCCTCAGACCTAACTATAGGATAAGACGAAAAATTATTGGAGACATTAAAACATCATAAGAAAGCCTTTAGATGGATATTATATGATATTAAAGAAATAAATCCTTCAATCTGTATACACAAAATTTTTTGTGGGAGATAAATGTATGCCTAGAATTGATCGGCAAAGAAGTTTAAATCCTATAATGAAATATTTTGTTATGAAAGAATTTTCAAGTGGTTGGAAACTGAAATTATTTATCCAATTTCAGATAGTTCATGGGTTAGTTTTATTCACTCTTTTCTAGTGACTGTGGTTGCAATTATAATGATTGAATCAATTCCTGCAACATAAGTTAATGGATGGAGAATTTGTATAGATTATAGAAATTTAAAAGCCGCCACGTGGGAAGATCATTTTCCTCTCCCTTTTTTAGATCAAATGTTGGAGAGACTAGCTGGGCATCACTATTTTTTCTTTCTGGATGGATATTCTTGATACCACCAAATACCTATTGCATCTAAGGATTAAGAGAAGATAACTTTTACTTGTCCTTATGGAACACTTGCTTTTAGGAGAATGTCATTGGAATTAAGTAATGCACCTGCAACTTTTCAAAGATGTATGCTGTCAATTTTTGGTGACCTAATTGACAATGGAATTGAAGTTTTTTTAGAAAATTTCTCATTTTTTAGAACTTTTTTCGACTCATGTTTAGATCATTTAACAAAGATTCTAAAATGCTATGAAAAAACAAACTATGTTTTAAATTGGGAAAAATGTTAATTTAGGGTTGCAGGAAGAATTGTGTCTTGACATAAGATTTTTGAGAAAGGCATGAAAGTAGATTTTTAAAATAACAGAAAATTCAAGTTATTACTGAATTACCACCTCCTACTAATGTTTTGAGGAATTAGAAGTTTTATCGGAAATGTTTGGTTTTGTAAGCACAATAATAAAAATTTTTCTAAAATTTCAAATCCTTTATGTCAACTTTTGGAAAAAGATACTAACTTTGATTTTAATGACAATGCCTTAATGCTTTCAATTTATTAAATGAAAAATGAATCACTCCAATAATTATTATTTCACCTGATAGGAAAAAATATTTTGAATTAATTTATGATGCAAGTGATTAAGCTATATGAGTTGTTTTAGGGCAAAGATAAGATAAAATTTTTAAAATAACATAATATTCTAGTAAAACCCTTAATGAAGCTCAAATTAATTATACTACTACTGAAAATGAATTATTCACTATAGTATATGATTTTGATAAATTTAGACCATATCTTATTAGAAACAAATGTATTATTTGTACTGATCATTCTACTATAAAGTATTTATTTTTGAAGAAGGATGCAAAACAATGATTAATTAGATGGGTCCTTCTGATGTAACAATTTGATTTTCAAGTTGTAGATAGGAAGGGTGCTGGTAATCAAATAGTTATCAAGGCTTGAAAAGAAAAATAATAACTTTAATGATGAATTTAATGAAAATTTATATGATGAACAATGATATGGAATTAATGAATGTCGAGTTTTTTGGTATGTTAATATAGTTAATTATTTAATTAATAATATTTTACCCTACAGATTAGATAGCCATAAAATTAAAAGTTCTTTCATGATTCTAACTAATGTTTTTGTACCCTTATTTATATAAGCAATGTTAGGAATTAATTATTCGAAGATGTGTAGCAAATAAAGAAGCCCAAGAAAGGATACAAAAATGTCATAAATCAGATTTTGTGGGACATTTTGGGGTTGAAAAAAGCTGCATTTAAAATTTTGCAACCTTAATTTTATTGGCCTACACTATATAGAGATGTTAATTATTATATAAAAGCATGTGATAGATGTCAAAAAGTAGGCAATATTTTGAGAAGAAATTAATTGCCCTTAAATTTTACTCTAGAAGTTGAAGTTTTTTTGTTTGGGGTTCAGATTTTAGGGACCTTTTATACCATCTTTTGGAAAAATCTATATTTTAATAGCTTTGGATCATGTTTCTAATTGGGTTGAAGTGGTTGTTCTACCTTGATTTGATGTTAAAACTGATGTAATTTTTTTTAAGGAAAAACATTTTTATAACCTTTGGAATATCGAAAGTAATCATTATAGATTGGGGAAGTCATTTTAAGTGTAGATTAATTGAAACATTAAATAAAAAATAAACGATCAAAGATCAAAGTGTCATACCTTATCACTCTCAGACCACTAGTTTAGCACAAGTATCCAATAGATAAATTAAAAGATTATTGGAAAAGACTGTAAATCCTAATAGAAGAGATTGGTCTGCTAGACTTGATAATGTATTATGGGCTCATAAGACTGCTCATAAAACTCTTATAGGAATGTACCCTTGTAGGCTCATATTTGGAAAATCTTATCAATTATCGGTTGAATTTAAACATAAAACTTACTGGGCAATAAAAGAATTTAGTTATAATTTAAAAGATGCTCGAGAAAAAAGATTGTTACAATTAAATGAGCTTGACGCGATGAGAAGTGAACTTATGAGAATGTAAAAATTTATAAGAGTAAAATGAAAATGAGGCATCATCATGGAATTTTGAAAAAGCATTTTGAACCTGGACAACGAGTTTTACTATAAAATTTAAGATTGAAATTATTTCTAGGAAAACATAAGTCCAGGGGGGTCAGGATAATTTATTATGGTCAGAGTTTATCCAAATGGAGCTGTTGATATTAAAAATCCTATAATTGAAAGTATAATCAAGGTAAATGGACACAGGTTAAGAGCTTATAAAAGTGGTGATAGTCCTACATTTAAGGAGATCTTAATGTTGAGTCATCTAGATTAAAACATTTGATATGTTGAGCTAACGATGTTAAACCAAGCTCTTTTTCGGAGGCAATTGATCCCTGAAAATATAGTTGTATAAAATTTATAAAATTGACTCTACTTTATAATGGTACCAAAAACTTGATGTAATATTTTATGAGTAAGAATGTAAAGTGCTTAATGTTGGGTTTCTACGGAAGTATATGTATCGTTTATCAAGTAATATAAGACTTTCTATTTAAGCCCCATGTATCAATCCCACGAGAAATGTTTAAATTTGAAATGAAAAATTAACTAGGAAATTTACAGAAATAAAAAAAAATTATTGTCACTAATTCGAAATGTTTGAGATACTATCAGAACTAAATTATCAACTACTAGCAAAACTTAAATGCAAAGTTTAAAATAGTAATTACTAAATTAGGTTTATGTGATGAAGTTCTCTAATATGAAAAAAACATCTTTCCCACTATGATGAGTTTTTGGTGAAATGAGATGAGATAAATGGTTTAAATATGTATTGTGCCAAATAAGAGCAATTTTAATTTTCTACCCTGATTCATTGTCATAGAAAATCATTGGCTAATCTTTGGTTTAGTCCCTAAATCTGTGGCTAGGCTAGGAAGATACTTGCTCTCACTCTAGAGCTTCCACTTCCCTTCTTCTAAACTCTAACACTCACTTTAGTTCTTAAACACTAAGACCAAATTGAGGATTTTAGTCTGCCACCCTAAAATCTCTAATTCTACACCCAAAAATGTATATTTCTCAAAAGTTTTGCACTTAATTCCATGAACGAAATACTCCTCTATTAAATTAAATGTGATTCTCACTCTGTTGTAGAACTCATACTCCTTTTCTTGAATCATATGTTTCACAAAATATTTTAACATTTCAATTGGCCGGATCGAATTGTAAATTAAGAACGGAGTTGAAAAGCCATCACAATTTATTTTATATTTTAGCATTAGCACATCCAAAATATCTCTTCATTTCACCATATCTCAGAGTAGGGAGAAAGATAAAAAAATTACTCAGACTTCATGACAAAGATACAAAAAAATATAAATTTTTTATATTAAATAAAGTACATACAACAATAATAAACAAACAACACTTATCTGAAACTCTTTCAAAATGTAAATCTCTTGTAGCCTCTCTTAGTAAATATAGGAAGAAGAAATCTATCACTTCTCTCCCTCTCCAACACTCTTAAAGAAGAATTCAAACTTAAACTCACCACAAGAACTCAAAAATATAACAAAAAATATCACTAATGGACTCTAAGTGGCTGTAGGGAATGTGGAGGAGTGTGGAAGAGAGTGGAAAGCGGTTGAAGGGCGCGAAGGGGTGAAACGAGCCATTTTTTTTTATCATTTTTTGCTCTAAATAGAGCTTACTACCGGTTTTCCAATAGGTGAATCCAAAAACTCTTCAAAAAGCATCCAAATTTGTCAAATCTTCTAGAAACATGGTTTGCATCGACAATGGCGACATCGGAGCCCATTTCGGCACCGTCAGCGCTAGTGGCCCATACGAGGTCTCCTCAAATGGCGCTGTTGGCACCCAGTCTAGCGCTGATGCTGAACATTTCTTCAAAAGCTCCATTTTGACTCTAAATCCCATCCTTTTTGCTTTGTCCTAAAAATAAACAACCTGTGATAAAACATGAATAATAGCTTCCCTTAAAGTGCAATACCACAAAAAATGAGTATAAAATATGGGTCTAAATATGCATGTATTTTTAGTGTATCAAAATCCACCAAAATTAAATATTACTTGTCCTTAAGTAACTCCTTTACTACATTAAAAAAAAAAATATGATCCATGGCAAGGAATTTAACTTCTAGATTTTCATATTTTAGTCCACTAAATAAAATAACATAACTTAAGAAAAATGTAAAATAATTCCAGTTAATACTAAAGGTATAAGAATATCTAGCAGTTAAGTCTAAGATTTCTTATTATTTATTCTTTTCAAGGAAAATTGCAAATTATTTATATTAAAGCCACTTAGATATCCATATGAAAAATAGTAAATATGCTAATACTGAAATATAAGTTTAGAAAATGTAGCTAAGCCTTCTTCTTTAAGATGATTCAAGTGAAGCTAATTTTTAATTAGGCATCTCCTCAAGTATCTCCTCACAATATTTTCTTTTCTTTCCTTTCCTTTTCTTTCTTTTTTTTTTAGGATCACTTTCAATCCTTTTCCTTTTTTTTTTCTTTCTTCTTTTTTTTATGTGAGCATTACTATATCTGGATAACCTTTAATGATTTTAAACTTCACTATCCTCTTCTTAAAGTTAAAAACTTTTCACATTCCTTCACTTTACAACTTTATATTATCTTTAAAGTTTTTTCATAAAGTTTTATTCTTTTTTTCTTACATTAATCTCTATGATTTTTAATACTTCAAAAATACAAATTCTTTTACTTACATTAGAAAAACATAGTCTTAATCTATCATACCAAATATCTTATTCTTTAAAATTAACCTTTGTTATTGAAAATTTTTATTTAAATTTACTATATGATTAGAAACACAAATATAGTTATCTAAAGTTATCCTCTAGTACCAATGATCATGTTAAATTTTAAGAAAATTGAAAATATAGCTAATTGAGGACAATTGAAATTAAGTTTCTTTCTTTAAAAAGGAGTTTTTCTTTCCCCCCAAAATTAAATTTTTAAAAGAATTAGCATGAAAAACTAAAAAAAATAATGGGTGAAAGAGAACATTTAATACATAAAGAAACATGACTGTTGAAGATTCTGATATTTAAACTTAACTCTAAAATGTTGAAGTGCTAATATGAAAAGCTACAAGACTTAAAACATTAAATAACTCATACATATAAAAATTTGCTGAGAAATAGTTAACTACATTTAACAAAGTATTAAAAACTAACAACAGTACTAAAATGATTTCCAACACAAAAACAGTTTCACAATCTTACTGTTCACACTACAACATAAAATCTAAAATAAAACAAAGTGTCACACTCTAAAAACAAACAATAATAACAATAAAGTATAACCAACTATAAACTAAATAAAAGATTAAACTAAAACATCACCAGACATCATCTTCTTCTTCTTCCACATTAAAGTTCTGTTGTTGATACTGGGTTAAAATAGGGTGAGTAGGAAACTGAATTGAGTGATAACCCATCATGTATCTAACCATTGCATCATCATAAACAACATCATATTCAAACTTCTGCCATGTCAAATCATCATTGTCTGCACTTCTGGCCTCCATATTTTCCATTCTACTTTCCATTCTCAAGATATCTCTTTGTTGGATCATCAGTTGCTCTATAAGTCTCTGGAGAGTAGGGGTACTTGAAGTCAAAGGAATACACATATTTCTACTTCCAGATCTCCATCGAACATGAGATTCATAAGTGTTAATATTGGCAGGACCAATAGGTCTAAAAGGTTCAATCCTCTCCTCATCCATTCTAAAATCAACTCCTGTCTGTTCGCATAGTGTGAAGATCAGAGCATAGTGTGCTAAAGCACAAGTAGTTTCTCCCAAAGCAATAGAATGAGTGTTTTATAAACAATAGAGCTACATCAATTGTTCTTATATGCTGGATACAGAAGTTCAAGATGGCTCTATCCTTCGTAAGCTCACTATGATGATTTGTTGGTATCCTCCTACTAAATATAAAATAATGTCAGGCCTTAGATTCTAAATTTAATAGAGAAAGAGGGAATTTTACCTTAACATTATTCTTTACCTTCCAAACTCCTCTTCCATCAGTAAAAAAAGAAATAACTTCATCTAAGGCCTCATTTGTAGAAGAAAATGATTTGTACTAGAAACTATACACATCTTCTAACTGATAAAATTCATCAATTCTCCTCGGAGTAAATTCCACCATTTTCGTATGATCAAACACATAGTCTTCAGAAGTTTTTTTAAAGTTCGCATAGAACACCATCACTATACCAATAATATCCCACCAGTAAAGCAACAAAAATTCTCCCACTACCAAGCATTGATTAATCTTTCAACTTCTCCACCCAAATTTTTAAATCCTCAATCCAGAATTACTTTCTTAGTTTTAAGCAGAGTATTGAAACAAATGTTAGCCTTGTAGTTGACAAAATTTTTATCATCATAATCCACCTTTCTCTTTCCCTTGCTAATTCTTGGTGTCATGGTAATATAAGAAAATTTGATAAAATCTAAATAAATTCCCAAAAATTCCAAAAATCACAATGTAGAATGTTTTAAACTTAAATTTACTAATTAAGACTTCTTCACCAAAGGATTTTCTCAAAATCTTCTAAAAAAACTTTCAAAATTTTTACTATGCAAATCTCAAATTTTAAGGGTTTTGGGGATTTTTGGGTCGAGGGTGCTGTCGACGCCCATGTCGCCGCCGTCGGCGCCAGTGGCCAAAAATTCATTTTTTAAATTTTCACAATTTTCAACGTTCTTTCAATTCGCTTCAAAGTTTATTTAGTCTTTTTGAACACTAATTTTCATCTTAACATAATTCACAAACAAGTATTTTCACGAACAACACCAGACTAACTTTTATATATGAAAATACACTTTTGACAAATACAATTTTCTAATCACTCTTTCACATGCATAAAAAAAACTAAATGATAATTCAACATCGAAATCAAGCCACAACACAAGAACGCTGACACAAAACTATATACAAAATCAAAGTTACTAAAGTACTAAAGCAAAGTATGTTAAAGTAAAGTAAATCCACAAAATCACTTTAAAATAGTAGAGAGTCCAACTTCTTCAATTATTCTGCTTCATCTTCAGTACTTTCTCCTCCTATAATATCTCCCATAGATTGTTAATGGACGTACAAATTGTAGAATGGTCAGTACGGGAATTGATCAGCCAAATTTTAATTGATCCATCCATTTTTCTTGAACATCTGTACCAATCCTGCTTCAACCATTGCAGTATGATCAATGTTCTCCTTCATCCTCCAATCTAGGTGATCAAAAAGTTAATTAAGATTTCCTATTGAATTCATAAAACTCTGAAGTTCTCATTTTGTTTTCTTCATTTTCTTCTCCAAGACTATTGAACTTCTAACTGTTTGTGGCATTAATGTTATTGAAGCATGTGAAGAATGATGCAAAATAATATCTAATGCTTCATTTCTATTCCCAATATAGTTGTCATCAATAAGAATCATGATCTCCCAGGGTAATAATACTTTCTCCCAACCCTTATATGGCATTTGAGATTAACTGCAAAGTAAGAAAATTGTAGAAGGATGCCTTAATCCATATATAAACCCATTCATAATATTAATCATAACAGATTTATAAATAATTGATCCCACATCAATGGGCTTTTCCATTTGAATGCAATAGTTTAAAATTGTACTTTCTTTTGTAACTCTACTAATCTTCATGGTAGAGAGTAATTTTGTAGATATGAAGAAATGCCATTAATTTGATACTAGATTAAGCAGTGAAGCAGAGAAACTAATATATCCCTCATCTCTAATTTCCCAATTATCATTTTCATCTGTCAGAAAGTTATATACATCTTGCATCATATCTCTCGTTGGGATAAAATTCGTATAAAAACAGATTGACACATTTTCTACCATATACAAATCATTAATTCAAGGCAGAGTAAATGGTACAGCCTTACCTCGAATGAAGACGACTCCATGGGTAATTCCATGTAAGTTAACATAGAATTCCTTTACCACTGGTACAACAACTGCAAAGGTAGTGTAGCATAGAATGTCCAAAACCTCTGTACAATGATTTTCTTAATCTATGAACTTGTATTACTGAATCAATGATTGACAAAGTCTCTATCCTTGATAAGTCTCTTCTTTGTGATGACTTTATTGTATAATCTCTGCATGTCAAAACTGATAAAATTTATTCTATTGAAAACTCCATACTCTAAAGTATTTTTGGAATTGGAAGCCATGGATTTTAAAATTTGGAAGTTTCTGGTCGGTCAAGACAGTTTTTAGGCCTTTAAAAATGCCACGCGATGGTTATTTTAAAGTTCAATCCCGCTAAAGTATGCCAAATATGTCCTGAACTGTACGAACTGCACTCGGCATTGTCGGTGCTCCCAATGGTGCTGTTGGCGCCATGACCCATGTAGATGGGCGCCGTCGGAGCTATAGGACAAAATTACGTCTCTATTTTCTTTGGTTTAATTCAATTCCAATTTTTTTCTCCAATACCAATATTTTTCTTAATTTATGATATATATAATTTTGTAGGATTAAAAAATATTATTATTTCCTAATATATAAAACACATAATAAACAAAATAGTCAAATATTTAAATATATATAAATATATATATGGGTTGCCCCCACAAAGCGCTTGGTTTAATGTCATCAGCCCGACATACCATTGTTTAATCAGGATGACTTAACCTCAAAAATTCATTAAATTGTGGCATGTGTCCTTCATAATAATGCTTCAATTGATGCCCATTAACTTTAAATATCTTTCCAGCTTTAAGATATTTAATAACAACAGTTCCATAATGATAGACTTTAATAACTTTAAATGTTCCTAACCATCTCGATTTAAGTTTTCCTAGAAATAATCTCAATCTTGTATTGTATAATAGAACTTCTTGTCCAAGTTCAAACTTACTTTTAATAATCTTTTGATCATGTCGAATTTTCAATTTCTCTTTATAGATTTTTGCATTATCATATGCTTCATTTCTAATCTCCTCAAGTTCATTGAGTTGCAACAATCTTTTCTCACCAACAACTTTTAGATTAAAATTAAATTTCTTAATAGCCGAAAATGTTTTATGCTCGAATTCTACTAGTAAGTGGCATGTTTTTCCAAAAATAAGTCTCTATTAAGATATTCCAACAGGAGTCTTATAAGCAGTATTGTATGCCCATAATGCAGTATCTAATCTAACAGCCCAATCCAATATATAGGGATATACAGCTTTTTCTAAAATTTGTTTTATTTCACAATTTGATATCTCTGCTATACCGCTAGTTTAAGGATGAAAGAAATAGAGAATCTATGCTTAATATCTTATTTGTAATCAATTTCTCGATTCTTATATTCCTAAAATGAGATCCTCCATCTGTAATAATTACTTTCGGCATTCCATATCTTATTAAAATATTTTTATTTAAAAATTTAAAAACACTCCGAGCATTACATTTAGGTACAACAATAGCTTCAATCAATTTGGACAGATGATCAACAATAAGTAAAATAAGTAAAATAAATGAATTTCCAAATGAAGGCATAAATGGTCTCATAAAAGTTAATCCCCACAGATAAAAAATTTTAACTTCCAATGTGTCAATTAGAGCTATTTCATTTCTTCTAGAAATATTTCCTACTCGCTGACATCAATTGCATGTTTTAATATATTCATTGACATCTCTAAGAAGAGTAGGCCAATAAAACCGAGCTTGCAAAATTTTATATAGAGTTCTATTTATTCCAAAATGTTCTCCAAATTTAGAATCATGACATCTTTCAATTATTTGTTGAGTTTCATCATAAGGCGCACACATCCTAATAATTAGATCTTTACTTTATTTATACAAATATGGGTCATCCCAAAAAGAGAATTTTGAATCATATATAAATTTCTTTAATTATTGATTCTTAATATCTGGTGGTAGAATATCACTTACAATGTAATTTACTATATCGGCATACCACGGTATATTCATTTCATCAATTTTATATAATTGTTCATCAGGGAAATTTTGTAAAATTTCATTTGCAAAATTAGTTAATATTTTGTTTTCTAGTCGAGACAAATGATCAACTATTTGATTATCATTTTCTTTTCTATCAACTACAATAAAATCAAACTCTTGCAATAAAAGTATCCATCTAATTAATCTTGGTTTAACATCCTTCTTTTGCATCAAGTATTTGATAGCAAAATGATCTGTATGCACTATACATTTGGTTCCCATCAAGTAAAATCTAAATTTATCAAAGTCATAGACAATAGTTAATAACTCTCTTTTAGTAGTAGTGTAATTAATTTGAGCATCATTTAGATTTTTACTAGCATAATATATTACTTTAAAAACTTTGTTGTGCCTTTGTCCTAAAACAGCTCTAATAGCATAATCACTAGCATGACACATTATTTTAAATGATTTCTCCCAATCAGGTGGAACTATTATAGGTGTAGTGATTAATTTTTATTTCAATAATTCAAATGCTTTTATGCATTCCTCATTAAAATCAAATTTTGTATCTTTCTCAAAAAGTCGGCATAATGGCTTAGTTATTTTTTAAAAAAATTTTATGTAATGCCTAAAGAAACCAACATGTCTTAGAAACTTCTTACCCCTCTAACAATAGTAGGAGGTGGTAATTTTTCAATAACTTTAATTTTTACAGGATCTACATCCATGCCATTTTTAGGAATTTTATGCCCAAGTACAATTCTTCTTGCAACCATAAATTGACATTTTTCTCAATTTAGTACTAGGTTGATTCGTTCACGTAATTCCAAAACATTTTCTAAATTATTTAAACATAATTCAAATGAAGTCTCGAATAGAAAGAAATCATCCATAAATACTTCCATTCCATGTTCAATCAAATTACTAAAAATTGACATCATGCATCTTTGAAATGTCGCAAGTGCATTGCATAGTCCAAAAGGCATTCTATGAAAAGCAAATGTTCCATAAGGGCTTGTAAATGTTGTTTTCTTTTGATCCTTAGGAGCCATTGGAATTTGATGATACCTGGTATATCCATCTAAAATGCAGTAATATTTGTTTCCAGCCATTCTATCCAACATTTTGTCTATAAAGGGTAAATGAAAGTGATCTTTCTTGGTGGGCATGTTTAATGTTCTATAGTCCATACAAATTTGCCAATGAGTAACTTGTCATATTAAAATTAATTCATTTTTCTCATTTACTTCAACGATCAGTCCTTATTTCTTTAGAACACAGTGGATTGGACTCACCCAAGCACTGTTTGAAATAGGATATATAATTCCAGCGTCTAACATTTTAGGATTTCTTTATTAACAACTTCTTTCATTATTGGGTTTAATCTCCTTTGAGGATTAGCATTAAGTTTGTATTTTTCATCGAATAAAATTTTGTGCATACAATTTGAAGGATTAATTCATTTAATATCTGCTAATGTCCATCCAAAAGCCTTTTTATATCTTTTCAACATTTCTATTAATTTTTGTACGTAAATTTTCGTTAACTCAGAAGATACAATAACACACAATGTAAATGAATCTCCTAAAAACACATATTTTAAATTGGCAGGTAATACGTTCAGTTCAAGTTTATGTGGTTTAATACTTGAAGGAATAAAATTTTTATTATCATTTTCTAATAAATCTAAAGTTTCAACTTTTCTTGAATATAATTCTAAATTTTCTTCTTTTATTTCATTCTCATTCTCACAATATTCTTCTTGCCTTAATTTTTCTTCAAACACTTGCTTAAATTTTTCATTACTCAGATAATCCGTCACTTCCATCCTAAAACATTCATTATATTTTTCTATTGCAGGATATTTCATAGCTTTTGAAATATTAAATGTTACTTCTTGATCTTTAACTCTCATTATTAATTCTCCTTTTGCACATCTATCACAACTCTCCTTGTTGCAAGAAAGGGTCTCCCCAAAATAATAGGAATCTCTTTATCTTCCTTCTTATCTAATACTATAAAGTCTACAGGAAAAATAATTTTGTTTAATTTTACTAATACATCTTCTCTAACTCATTTAGAATAAGTTATTGATCGATCAACTAACTGAAGAGTTACAGTAGTTGGGAAAATCTCTCTTAAATCTAAACATTTAAAAATCAAGAGGTATAAGAATGATACTCGCGCCTAAATCACATAAGGCATTTCCAAAATAACATTTCACCAATTGCACAAGGTATAGTAAAACTACCAGGATCATTTCACTTTTAAAGAAATTTTTTCTAAATAATAGCACTACACTCTTCACTGAGTGCAACGGTCTCATAATCGGCATACTTCATTTTCTTGGCTAGTATATCTTTCATAAATTTCACATAACATGGCATTTGTTCGAATGCCTCAATGAAAGAAATGTTTATCGTTAACTTTTTAAGGATTTCCAAAAATTTTGTAAATTGTTTGTCTTTATTCTTCTGCTTCAATCGTTGAGGAAACGGAGGTAGTGATTTTTCTAAAGAGACTTATATTTGTTCATTTTCATTGTGGTCGCTTTCAATCTCTTCCTTCTCCTCTAAACTTCTATTTCTCTTTGGATTCTAGTTTCAACTTCTTTTCCACTTCGTAATTTAATAGCTTTAATTTGCTCCTTATTTTAATATTTTGGATTAACTTCCACAGTACTTGGAAGATTTACTGAAGGTCTCTTACTAAGTGCAGTAGCAATATGTCCTAATTGATTTTCAATATTTCTAATAGTAGCCCCTCGATTTTGTATTTGATTTCACATATTAAACATTATTACTTCCATCATCAACTTCTTTTGCTTAACTTGTGGGTTAGGGTTAGAGTTAAATATAGGAGGATAATAAGGTCAATAATTAAGATTTCCTTGGTTGTTTAAATTTCCCGAGGGGTTCACCAAATTATTATAATTATTCTAACTAAAATTAGGGTGTTTTTTCCATCTAATGTTGTAATAATTAGAATAGGGACTGTTATTTCGATAATTTATAGCATTCAAAGTTTCAAGAAAACTAGCAAGATGTAAGTTAGGATCTTTAGTAAGTGTTCCCCCGAACTGATTATTTTGTACCATTTGGATAAGAGCAGGTTTAAACTCAAATGAATTAGCAACAACATCAAGATTTTGAATAATTAAGTGAAGTTCTTCTGTTGTAGGATTAGCGTAATCTTTTAAAGGTCTTTATCGATATTCATTTATTTGATTATCTAAGTTATTCGCCATTTTGTTCAAATTTTTAATTTCATTTTGTTATTTTTGAATTTTTCTAATAGTACGTTCTAATTTCGAAACGTAAGGTACTAAACCTTCAGATCCAATATTTTGCATAAACAAATATAATAAGCAAAAAAATATTTCTTAAATATATATAGTTATATAGTTTTTTGGATTTTTTATTTTATATATTTTTTTGATTGTTTTTATAACTTATCTCTAAATTTCCTAATTTACCATATCTATTTAATTTACTGTTACCTTCCCCGGCAACAACGTTAAAAACTTGATCTCCAAAATATTGTTGCGTAAAATTTATAAAGTTGACTATGTTTTACAACGGTGCCCAGAACTTGATGTAATACTTTATGAGTAAGAACATTAAGCACTTAATGTTGGGATTCTATGCAAGTATATGTATCATTTATCAAGTAATATAAAACTTTCTATTTAAGCCCCAAATATCGATCCCACGAGGAAGGTTTAAATTTAAAATGACAAATTAACTAGGAAATTCACAGAAATAAAATGAAATTACCATCGCTAATTTCAAATATTTGATATATTATCAGAACTAAATTATCAACTACTAGCAAATTTAAATGTGAAGTTTAAAACACTAATTAGTAAAGTATGTTTAGGTGATGAAGTTTTCTAATATGAAAAAGCATCTTTCCCACTAGAATTAGTTTTTAGTGAAACGAGATGAGATAAATGGCTTAAATATGTATTGTGTCAAATACGAGCAATTTTAATTTTTAACCTTGATTCAGTGTTATAGAAAATTATTGGCTAATCTCAGGTTTAGTCCCTAAATTCGTGACTAGGCTAGGAGGATACTGGCTCTCACTCCAAAGCTCCTACTTCCCATCACATGAAGGCTAAAGGTTGTTTTAGTTCTTAAACACTAAGACCAAATTGGGGATTTTAGTCTATCGCCCAAAAATCTCCAATTCTACACCCAACAATGTATATTTCATTATCTATTTGCACTTAATTCAATGAACGAAATACTTTTTTATGAACTTAAATGTGATTCTCACTCTATTGTAGAACTCATACTACATTTCCCGGATCATATGTTTCACAACATATTTTAACATTTCAATTGGCCAGATTGAAAAGTAAATTAAGAACGGAGTTGAAAAAATATCACAATTTATTTTATATTTTAACATTGGCACATCCAAATTATCTCTTCATTTCACCATATCTCAAAGTAGGGAGAAAGATAAAGGAAACTACTCAGACTTCATGAGAATTACACAACAAAACACAAATTTCCTATAAAAAAGAAAGTTTATACAATAATAATAAACAAACAACACTTATCTGAAACTCTTTCTCAAAGCAAATCTCTTGTAGCCCCGCTTAAGACATTTAGGAAAAGGAAATCTCTCACTTTTGTCCCTCTCCAACACATATAGAGAAGAATTCACACTTAAACTCACCACAAAAACTCAAAATTATAACAAAAATAATTGACTAATGGTCTTTAAGTGGCTATAGGGAATGTGGAATAGTGTAGAAGAGAGTGGAAAGCGGTTCAAGGGTGTGTAGGGGTGAAAAGTGTCATTTTTCTGATCAATTTTCACTCTAAATAGAGCCTAATGTTAGTTTTCCAATAGGTACATCCAAAAACTCTTCAATAAGCGTCCAAATTTGTCGAATCTTAAAAAAGCTGGGCTTGCACTGACATTGGCACCATCGGCGCCAGTGGCCCATAAAGAAAATATGTGCTCTCTATCAAATGACGTCGTTGACGCCTAATCTGGCGCCGTCGGCCTGAACATTTCTTCTAAAGCTCCATTTTGATATCAAATTCTGCCCTTTTTGCTTCTTTTTTATTTCAAGTCCTAAAAAACAACAACCTACAACAAAACATGGAAAATACCTTCTTCTAAAGTGCAATATCACAAAAAAATGAGTATAAAATATGGGTTTAAATATGCATGCATTTTTAGTGTATTGACAACCTATAGTTATCTATGTGGTTGATTTGTTGATTGTTTTCATGATGAATTTTTTATGTAAATTTGAGTCTTACATGATTATGTTGGTACAAAAAATTATCATATTAATGGAATTGAAGATCATATGAAAGAAATTTAGAATTTGAAAAAGGTGGATTGGCTCTATAGCGCCAGATGTAGTGTTATAGCGCCATAATTTGAGTAACTTGCCTTGAACAAAAACAATTAGTTTTATATCCTCTTTTTCTCTATAAAATAGCCTAGAATATGTATGGAAGCATCCCTTCAACTATTCTAAGAAATGTAGAGAGATTTGAAAGTTGAGAAGTAACTTCTACATTAAAGATTATTGAGAGCAATCACAATGGAAGATTTGAAGACAAGAAGATGATACATAAGGATGCTTAGACTTATTTTAAGGATTTTTGGCACTCATGTTAGAGTGTCTTGTTGATAAAATTGGAAAGATTGAAGGTGATAGCTCTCGACTGAATACCAAGTATGAAAACTTGTTCCATTTATTTGAAAATTTGCATTGGTGGTTGAAACATAAATTCAATAATTTGGCAAGTATTCAAGATTATCAAGTTACCATGTAGAGCACCAACAAGTGGATTGATGATAAGATGGCTTCAAAATTTCCACGTGTACCTATCTATCTTGCTTTTGACTGTAACTACTTGGAGGGTGAATAGAAGGGGGCACCATTATTCACAACTAGCCTTAAATAATTCTTTTTATGAATATATGTGTTAGTAACTAATTCTTATTTGTAGTGTGCCGACATTGTCATTACTAAGGCTTTAGTACTTTTGGATTTGGTGTTTTGTTGTATTAAAATTTTAATATGACTTTGTTATGTCTTTTGTATTAAACATATTATTAATATAAGAAAACTAGTTCTATGTTGTTGAAATGATGGATTGGATTATTGAATAGTTAAACTTTAGAATGATGTAGAACCCAAAAATGGTCTTTAAAACTAGAAAACTAGGCTTTAAACATTCTAAATTTTCTATTCTCTATCATAATATAAAAAATCATAAAATTTTGGATTAGTTCGAATGGTGCTATAGCGTCGAGCCAACAAGAGAGCAGTTTATTAAACCTGGACCGCTTGTTTGCTCTATTTCTTACCTTAGTTTGTCTCCTTCCTCCATTATTTCACATTTTACTTTGCAGGAGCTTGGATTTGTGCTTGGTTGGATTGGAGTTAGGACGTCAAACTCTAGATTTCTTCATCTTAGGGCAAGAACTTAATCTTGTCTTTAAAAATTTTTTATTTTACCATGGATTTCTTCTGCATTATGGTGTTGGCCAAAAATCTCAAAATTTGTTTGAAATAGTGAGAAATACATGGGTGAATAAATATTTTTTTTAGATTGTGTTTGTTGGAACCTAGAAATCATATATTTGTGATTTACAAGTATTTTTATTGGAATTTTCTAGATATATCATGGCTCCTAAAATGACAAGAGGTTAAGGAAAGGGAGTATTTGCTTCTGATAAATTTACCAGTATGAAAGCACAAGAAAGATACAGTGATCTGCAATCTAAGAAATTGATTGTAGAATGAAGTTTTCTTCATCCTGATGGGATGAATGAATATTTAATTGCAGAGCGATAGTGGAAGAGATTTTACTATTTCACTATCATTACTTTGATTTCTATTGTTTGAGAATTTTATGCAAATTTTCCAGATGAAGTTGATGATTTGGTTTATGTGAGAGGGCAGTATGAGGATATTAGTTATGTTCAGATCAATCATATTTACATGCTACATACTGTTCCTATTTGTTTTTATTGTGAGTTCCATGCTACTGACGATGAACTCGATGAGATTATGGGATTTTTAACTAATGTTAATGGAGTTTGTAAGATTAACAATGAATGTCGGGTAAAATTTTCTTTTTGGAAGCTTAATATTCATTCTCGTGCATGGAACTATTTTATTTCTCATAGATTGCTTCCCATTGATCACTTTATTGAGGTAACCCAAAAAAGAGCTACATTGAATTATTGCATTCAGATAAAAAAACAAATTGACACTGGCTCTTTGATTGACAATAATATGTGTATTTTGTAAGAGGAGGAACAACTAGAGGTATGGGTTATCCTGCTCTTATTAGTACCATGTGTATTGAATCAGAATTGAAATATGAGACTTGGGAAAAAGTTTTACCATCTCATACGCCTATTGAGAAAACAAATTTGGAGATGTATGGAAAGCATACTGGAGTAAGATTAAGAAGTAAAGGCTTTGACATGCTTTCTCTTCAGCTTCAACTTCTAGACCTTCTACTTCTGATACTACTTCACTTGATACTATATTGATGTCATTATTTATCCAACAAGGAGATATATTAACATTGAGTAATCAAAAGAAAAACATAGAAGCCCAACTTCATTATAGTGATGAGTATATGCAGAGGGGAGTTGATTTTGATATTACTTATCATGAGGCAATGGAAAAATTCTTAAGAGGTGACCAAACTGTAGTATTTTATACTTGCCCCAGATTTACCTTTTATAGTCCTATTGATATGGAGGTAGATTTAGATTTTGGTGAAGATGAAGATAGTGATGAAGGTGAAGATAATGAGTAGTTTTCTTTGTTAATTTTTATGTATTTTGCTTTTATGTTTAGATTTTCTATGGTTAGTTAGTTGTGGTTTACTTGTTAGAGTTTTTATGTTTCATGTTTAGGTTTGCATTTGTATTGAACTAGTAAATTTAGGTTTATTGTACTATATTTTGTTACAATTTTTATTGATTACCTTCAGTTTAAATGCTAGAAAACTCCTTTATTTTTGTTACACGTGTTAATCTCACTTGTCTTTATTACTTGAACCTGTACTTCTCTTGTTTTAAACTTTAGGAATTTTCTTTCTTCATGAACTATCCTATTAATTAAAAATATAAGTTTAGGGGGGAAATAAAAAAAATTTTCTAATAATTAAACTTTATTTGTCCTCAGAGAGTTATATTCTAAAAAAAATTATTTTAACATAATTTGTGGTATGTTAGGTAAACTTTAGATAACTATATTTTAAATTTTATAAATGTTATAGAAAACTTAAGTTAAATTTTTTTATAATAAAGGTTAGATCTAGAGTTAAGATAATTGGTAAAAGAATATAAGATTATGTTTTTTTTTTTAAAAGTAAAGAAAATTAGATTTTTAGAAATATTAATAATCTTAGATATTTACTTCAAAAAGAAGGAAATGAGAATTTATGAAAGATATTTTTCAAAGCTAATATATTTTTGTCAAAATAAGGATATGTGAAAAGTATTCTACTTTAAGAAAAAGATGGTGAAGTTCAAAATCATTAAAGGCTATCCAGATATAGTAATCTTCACATGATATGAAAAGAAAAAGAAAGGATTTAAAAAAAATCCTAAAAGAAAAAATAAAAAAAAATCAAAAGAAATAGAAAGAAAGAGCAAAAATGAAAAATATGTGAGAAGAAGCTTGAGGACATGCCTAGTAAAAAATTGGCTCCACTTTAATGTATATTAAAGAAGAGAACTTAATTACATAATTGAATTAAGGCTTAAAGTATTAGCATCCTTATTAAAAAATTCTTCATGAAGTTCTTTTTATTGTAATACTTCTAAGAATTGGAAACATGAAAAAATTGCAGTTATTCTTGAAATAAATAGAAAATCAAAACTCTTACACTTGACTACTTGTCGGCGTTATTTCGGGGATGGTTTGTGGGGTTGCCTGCAAGAAGCTGTCGGTCATCGGAATCGAAATCCCGTCGCCAGCTTCGGAAGGACGTTGTAGTATGAAATCAAACTGACCCCATAGTTTTCATAGTTTAAAATGAAAGAGCACTGTACCTCAAATCCTGTATCTATCCCGGAGGATAAACACAAGAATTGAGGATGAGGCTCGTTCAAATAAACTAAGGAAAGTATGACGTCCGTTTGGTCTGCAAAACCTTTGTATTTGCCGACAAGTTCCCCTATTTAATATAAAGGATTAAATAGGGATTATATTAAGCTGGGTTTGGACATGCTTCCTGTAAGGGCAAGCCCCTATAGTTAATTACATCTTAAATTACCAAAGCCACTTAAGAAGACACTCGATAAAAATCAAGAAATATTATCATTAAGGAATTTCAAAGGGTAGGACTCTTCAATGATACTCTCGATAAAAATCAAGGAATATTATCTTCAAGGAATTTCAAAGGGTAGGGCTCTTTAACGAAATCCTCTCGATAAAAATCAAGAAAAAATATCTTCAAGGAATTTCAAAGGGTAGGACTCTTCAACGAAATCGACACCTAAGAAGACTCTCGATAAAAATCAGGAAATACTATCTTCAAGGAGTTTCAAAGGGTAGGACTTTTCAATGAGATCGGACATAGAGGTGTGAAAGGGGATTGGTTCAAATTTAGAACATTTTATTGTAGAATCCAAAGGAGGAGGGTGAAAGGGGATTGGTTCAAATTTGGAACATTTTATTGTAGAATCCAAAGGAAGAAGAACTAAGGTGAAAGGGGATTGGTTCAAATTTGGAACATTTTATTGTAGAATCCAAAGGAAGAAGGACTAGAGAAAATCAAGAAATATTATCTTCAAGGAATTTCAAAGGGTAGGAATCTTCAACGAAATCGGACGTAGAGGTGTGGGAAAAATTATCTTCAAGGAATTTCAAAGGGTAGGACTCTTCAACGAAATTGGACGTAGAGGTTGAATTATCTTCAAGGAATTTCAAAGGGTGGGACTCTTCAACGAAATCAGACATAGAGGTGTGAAAGAGATTGGTTCAAATTTGGAACATTTTATTGTAGAATCTAAAGGAGGAAGAACTAGGGGATGTCGGGTTCAAATTTGGAACATTTTGTTGTAGAGTCCAAAGGAGGAAGAACTAGGGGATGTCATGGGTTCTCAAATTTGGAACATTTTATTGTAGAATCCAAAGAAAGAAGAACTAGGGGATGTCATGGATCTAGCAAATTTGGAACATTTTATTGTAGAATCCAAAGGAGGAAGAACTAAGGGATGTCATGGATCCAGAGGAGAACCCAAATTTGGAACATTTTATTATAGAATCCAAAGGAAGAAGAACTAGGGGATGTCATGGATCCAAAACATTTTATTGTAGAATCCAAAGGAGGAAGAACTAGGGGATGTCATGGATCCAGAGGAGAACTCAAAGGATAGGACTCTTCAATGAAATCGGACATAGAGGTGTGAAAGGGGATTGGTTCAAATTTGGAATTTTTATTGTAGAATCCAAAGGAGGAAGAACTAGGGGATGTCATGGATCCAGAGGAGAACCCCAGACTCTTCAACGAAATCGGACATAGAGGTGTGCAAGCGGATTGGTTCAAATTTGGAACATTTTATTAAGAATCCAAAGGAAGAAGAACTAGGGGTTGTCATGGATCCAGAGGAGAACCTCGGTGACTTCACAAGCTATCCTAATGTTCGGCTTAAATTTTGAGGAGAAATATTTAAATGTTTCATCCTGCCAATTTTATGACTTTGGGCTTACATTTGTGCGAAATGATCACACAAATAGCTTGGAAGATGTGAGGATTTAGGTCGTGACAAACCACAACCTCAGAATCCTAAGACGAGTTAGGGCTTATATTGTATAACAGGGCTATGCAAAGGCCTAAAGATAAGGTGAGGATTTGCGTTGCATAAGCAAGAAACCTCGAAGTAATATGACTTTGTTGTTTAAGTCTAAAGAAGGAAGATTGGTTTAGTTGGGGAAGATAGGTTTTGCTGTTGAAGATGGTCGTGCTGCCCACCTNCGCGACGAGTTTGAGTTATCTAGTTTGTCAAGTTATAATATCAAATCAGGTGGCCCTATGGTTGAAGTTATTCAAATTTTATGAGGGCATATTAAAGTTAATTAGAGTGACACCGGTTAGGATCCTACGGTTCCCTCGTTCCGGCATCACTATTTTCTATTGGATTCACTTAGTCCAAATGAAATTATCAAACCGAACTTAATGAGTTCCATAATTTCATTTAAACCGTGGGAAGCCTTGTTAACAACCGTAGGTTACCCCCTTTGAGGGATTCCCGATCTTTCGATAGAGACATCTTAATTTAATTGAAGTTGTGGTTTTGTGTGATGTTTGAGATTAATTTTAAGTTGTTTTATATTTTGACTGTTGTGGCGATGAATTTTATCTTGGTTGATTTTTAATTTTGGGTTTTGGTTATGGTTATGGTTAACATGCAAGTTTATGTAGGTAAACGCAAGCATGAAACATGTAAGGAAAAGGGAGAAGGAAGACGGTACAATAAACTGTAAAAGCGTACCTGGCGAGTCTTCTCGTTCCACCACCTGAAACTTAAAAACGCATGTGA